>JAQQZR010022927.1:7744-21939 GCA_030068235.1 Notoglanidium macrostoma
ATTCTTCAGCTCAACTCTTCTGGGATCCACCATCACAATAAATACAGTATTTACCAATACACGCCATCTGCTGGTAAGAAAACAGCCACCACATTTATTTTTCATGACCCTCCTCTAATTTTATGAAACCAGGGATTTGAATAATGGATTTGCACCAATCTGTTCTCATTTGAGCAACAAACTGTTTACTGGGTGACTGCATTTGATGGCAGTTTAACCAGGCAGGATAAAATTCAAGCTGAAGGCTGTTTCATGTCATAAATAGTAAAAAAAAAAAAAAAAAAATTTCTTCAGATTTAATTCAATTGTTCAAAATATTTATAGAGCTACATATGTAACTATGTCTTACAGATAACTTATTCCAATTAGACAAATTTGATTGAATAAAAGTTCTCGTGTGCACTTCTGTATCATGAACAAAGCCATATATAGTTATATCTTTGATGTTATATTTTTAGTTACAGTTCTTTATATGGACGCATATAAAAGTACATCACTATGTATGAGGTAGAATTCAAATTTTCTGGTTGAGTGGGAGTCAGCGTTCTGAAATTGTGCAAATAGAGAGGAGAGAGTGGGTGAGAAAGAGAGAGCAAGCAAAAGAGAGAGAGAGAGAGAAATAAATAGCAGTGTATTATTGACAGCATGCTCTCATTAGCAGTGCAGACGAGATCCTCATCTGTTACACAATCGTGTCATTTCAACTCTGCAAGGCACATTTAATCATTTCCCTCAATCATTTCTGATTAATCTCTCTTGAACTGAAAGGCATCAATATGGCACCCTTCTTCCAGGTTTCTCCGATGTGTTTTTTTTGTTAATCAAAAAGAAATTCAATGAGAATAAGCAGGATGAGCAGAATGATTGTATTGTCATGGAAATCAGTGTCTAATGAAGAAATTCAATGTAGGATTGAACATCCAACCCTCATAAAAACTTATATACATGCAATCATTTTGTAATTAGGAATTCTATTCATATTATTTCATGAGAGCGATTAATGATAAAGTAGACTCTATTATTATTATTATTATTATTTTGGGGTGTTTTTGACAAGTAAAGAATGGACCAGTGGCAGAGGCATATAAATTGTGGTTGACGTAAAACACGATGAGTATTAGCTTAAACGAAAACATACTTTTTTCTAATGTTAGGTTAGAATGTCAATAATTTCTCCCTCTGGGAATTCACATAAACAACAAAGTCAGTCACTGAAACAGAATAAATATTTTTAAATGTTCTTGTGTGCGTAAAATGCTGTGCAACAATGTTGTTAGTATGTGAGACGGTGGGGAAGAGCCATCATGCATGATACATGAAAGCGATTTAAAAAAGGATGTAGTTATAGTTACAATAATTGTCACTTTTTGTATATTAATTCAAAAATGTGCACTAATTTACGCAGCACTGGAAGGGACATGGAGGGGGGAGGGGAAGCACATTTGCAAGATTTCGCACAGTTTTTCATTTAGGTCAGTGCACTTCCGGGTCAGTTCGGTAAAACTGCTAAGTATTCTCTTCAGATTTCTCTCGTCTGTGTGCAAACTGTGCCTACTGCCAAGCACTGATTTTACATCTTTATATTTGAGCCAAATATCAAAATTCTATGAATCTCTCTTTCAGGTGTGTGCACTTGATATATGTGGTTTCCATGTAAATAAATAGTCCTGGAACTACATTGACCTGAATGAAAAACTTTTATATGTTTTTATATGACAAAGTCTTCCAAAAATACATCTTTTATTCTTTTTTTTCCTTTTTTTTTTTTTTTTTTTAGACAAAATAGCAAAAACTATCAATAAGTAATTTAATAATGGTTGCTTGTTTACTTTAGCTGTAGAAAAGTATAAATTGTGTCATGTGTCTGTCATGGTGTTGCAATTGTTAAAGAGGTCTGCTTTAGTTTAGCAATAAAAGTGTGATAATTGTGTGTCTGTCAGAGTATTAACACAGTTAACAAGGGGGCTTACTTTACATATTAGCTGTAGAAAAAAAAATTAATTGTGTCATGTGTCTGCCATAGAGTTTTATTGTTAAAAATAGGCTTGCATTACATTAGCAATACAAAAAAAATTGCTGTCCGTCGGTCTGTCAGAGAGTGCTAATATTGTTAATTGGTTTCATTTACAGTAGTTTAGCTCCAGGAAAAAAATACCATTATTGAGTCATGCCTCCATCATTAAGTGTTCCATTTGCTTTATTTTAGTAAGTTAAAAGTGGTTTTACTTACTGTTGCTCTAGAAATAGGCATCATTATTGCTTTAGCAATAAAAATCGTTTAAAGCGTCCCAACTGTTAAAAGGGGACTTGCTTTATTTTAGTTATAGAAATAGTATAATATAATACAGAAACATAAACAATAAGTATGATTTTCAAAAGAATATTCAAGGAATGAATACTTTATCTGTCAGCATGTAAAACAATTTTCACTTCAAATACCTAAATAACTATCTGATTAATAAACATATTAGGATTTGTGGCTCAGACTGAACACTTCTCATTACACATGAATTGCCTTAATGATAGTAATTTCTATAAACATAGACTTACACAGAACATTGAACACAGCTGAGCTGTGCAGAAGTCTAGTAAAAATGATTTTTTTATACTCCTCATATGTGGAATAAAGTTGCTGATCTGCACATTGGCACATGGTTTAGTGCTATGAAACTGGTGTTTGACATTTTCTCCTCATTACTATGCAAATTGGTGGTCCTTTTCCTCCTCAGCCGTATTTCACACTGCAGAAGTATAAGACGGCAACTCTCTCCGCTTCTGCTCTATGCCATCACCTAATTTACATGCAAACATATCTTTAATCTTGTCATGCAGGCCAGGTGAGATAGGATGCATTTGCAGTTTAGTCTTTATTAAAAGGTCAGGCAGAGGTGCAAAATCAGCAGGCAAACTCGGAGTCAAAACAGAAGCAAACACTTCAGAGTAGAGCAGACAATAAGCAAAATCCAAAATACGAAGCAGAGTCAAAACCAAATAAACAGTCAGAATCATATGGCTTGGCAATAGCAGTAACAGAGGAGCTAGTCGAATGCTTTGCAAACTAAATGACAAACTGGGAGTCTTATTTAGTGTGTGTGAGTGTGTAGATTGGTGGCACATGCCTCCAATCAGCAGTCATGTGACTCAGAGCCTGGAAGTGTGTCGGCCATGTTGGTTGAGTGAAAGTGCTCATGCGAAATGGAGTTCATAAAGAACATGTTGTGCCCTTAGCCAGCAAGTCCATGACAAATCTCCTCTCAAAATATTTGATATCAATACATTACAGAGTTTTTTTAGACTGCTTGTTTTGTGGATTTGTGTGCAAGTTATAAATAATGGGCCGTGTGTCAGCTTTGTGTCAGCTTTGGTGAATTAGAGACTGGTGTGAGTTGTACAGCATTGCTTCATCTGCCACTTCAATCTTTATTTATTAGAGCAATGGGAGTGACAAGGCTTTTTAAATGGTGATATATGATGAGTTACACTCAGCTCTATTCCTATATTTGCCACAATTTTACTGGTGTACAGCGTATAGATGTATTCATTAAACAGATGACATTGCTTAGTTATACTTGTATACTTAGTTGACATCTCTCCATCAGTTATCTGGTCTGAGAAGGCATCACTACCAGTACTGGTATCTGATATCTCTCCAATTCCACGCTCATTTATTCACACTTGCACCCAAGAGCAATCTGCACATATTTCACAATTAATAATGACAATGAACACAAAATGCAAAAAATATAAATAGGAACTACATCATCTTCCTACAAGACAAGTAACCTGGTTAAGCATCCTAGAATATAAACTTGGCACAAGGAGTTCACGTGACAATAATTAAATGCTGTAGCAACTGCTGGCTAACCAGACAATGCTAGGTGAGTGAAAATAACAGCCTTTCATAGTATGTGGTTCCTGATGATCAAACACTATGGATCATTGACAGTGAGTCCGTACAATGAGAACAATAAAATTTACTTTACTTACAGCTGGACAGAAACATGTTTCCAAGATTTTCTTGCTATTTTTCAATGCAACCTCACACAAACCAAGGTAACTAATGTAACTAAGGTAGCTAATGCAGTTCCTTTAAAATCAAGTAGCTAACTTTAAAAAATGAGCATGGTAGCTTAAATGCATGAACACATGGCATCCCATGTTATGCAAGCTAATACTATGTAGGTTGCTCATTTTTGTATTGGTATCTGAGATCCTAAAATTAATTACTCATACTTGGTCTGAAAAAAAGGCATTGATACGTCTAGAATCCTGACACACACTGAAATTCTTAAATTTCATTGTTAATTCCTTTACATGCTTTAACACAAACTATTCTCTATAATGTCATTTTCTTGAGACAGAAACCAAAAGCCAAACGTTACTGACCATTAACTTAGATTAGTTATGGGATTTTATATGGCGCGGAAGCATACGTCTTAGGTCGTGGTGGCTCAATGATTAATGCACTGGGTTATTCAGAAGATTGGGCGTTTGAGTCCCAGCGCTGCCAGGCTGATTCTGTTGGGCCCTTGGGCAAGGCCCTTAACCCTACCATCTCAACCCTATCCACATCAACCCCACATAGAGATGGGAAAAAGATGTAGGTAACCAACCACCTGCTCTTTGCTACATCATGTACTATATGTGATTCTATTTTCTTTCTGTGTGTGATAGCCTTGCACCACAAATCAGGGGTGGGTTTCCTAAAATGTTTGTAATGCCAAGTAACTACTGTTATCTCATTTGTGATTAATGTTCTTTAATTAACAAGGATTTCCCAAAACCCTCTGCAAGTTCAGTGAAGAACAACAAACCACTGGGGGTTAGTGTTCTAATTTGGCTGTGTACTAAAATGCAGAATGGATGAAGCTTTGCCTGCAGGAGATTGTAATATAGTGCCTGATTTGGCTGCTGTTTAGCAGTCATTATTCAAATAATTGGGCAAATAACAGTCATGAATTTGTGGTCAAATTTAACACTATTTGAGACCATATTAATTCAATATGCTGCACTGTGACTGATTCCTAATGGACAGCATTATGGGAAAAGACTGTTCTCTGCTGGAAATGTTCTGAAAAGGTATCAAGGACACTTGTTTAAAATGAAGATAATCTACTTCTCAACCCAGGCTTTTCTGTCTCTATGATAGCTCATTTCCTTGATCATCAGGGGGCCATAAAAATTTCAGCAGTTTCACAACTTCTATTATAGAGATCAGCAGCAATTCACTTTAAAAGCTCCAGTCATTAATCAATCATTACTGGAGCTCTGACTCCTTTAACTTGCAGACCCCATGCAGGATCTACAAATAGAAGCTCTGGTGTGTCTATGTTTTCTATTATATCTGTGTGAATACTGATGGCTAGACGTCTGGTGTCAATAGAAATCTTCTCACTTGCACTAAGGAGCCATTGATATCAAGTGGTACTCCATTGTTTGCTTGAGATTTTAGCACAATAACACTTTTATACCCTTCTATTCAATCCCTTTGGTAGGGTAGTCATTACTGGAATCAATACTTCATTTAGAAAGGGACAACATTTTCTGATAAGAGGTTGCTGGTGCAGTTAAGCGCTTCCCCTGGTCATTGTATAGTGAAACAGAGCCATTTCCCAGATGATGACTCTTATCAGAACTGACTTAAAGAAAACTCTCTAATCACAGAGAGGAGTCAATTGAATGGGAGCCCATTATGATGATATCGCTGCTGTTTTTGAGATCCTTCAACCTCAAAGGGGAATGTTCTTACACAAAACAAATAGCCAAAATAATTTAGCTAGTCTCCTATTCTGCAGTCAAATTCATCAACACTTAGTAGCTCTGAATCAAAACTAGGAATGATCCTCCATTTAGAGCAATTTGAACTGCTGCTCAATACAAAGCCATTACAGGCCGGGAGAAATCGAGTGACATCTCAGCAGAGAGAAAGTTGCCATCATGTGGGATTGTAAAATCAGCCATGATGGATGTTACCCAAAAGTAATGACTGAACTGGAGGGCTTTGCTCCATGGACGAGAACGAGTTTGAAGCCATTGTGTGGGGATATGACATCAAGTGCTTGTTTCACTCTGTATTGTCAACAGAAATCGAGCTGAGAGAATAGAAATTGCCTCCAGCATTTGTTGCCTTGATGGAAACACCCTAATTGAAATATTGCAGCTCAGTAGCTTCTATTTACTGCCCAATAATACAACAAATGTTACTTTTGTAAAGGTTCAACATGGAGGTTGTTTGATTTCTGCCATCTGTTGCCAACCCTACCAGTCTCCAGATGCAGCGCAACCTGCCCAGAACACTTATGACTGTGTAATGAGCTGATAATTATAAACCACAGTAGCTCCATTCAGTCCAGCTGCTAATATTACTTTTAAGTCACATTAAAAAAAAAACACTAAATATATTAAACACAAAAAAAAGTTTATGAGGGATGGATAGTCAAGATGTTTTCCTTTACAGCCAAGCAGCTTCATCAGTTCAAGACTGAGTGTACTTATTCTCACAGTGTTGCAACATCTGGCAAGATTTTAATAAAATTATTCCATAAGACCTTTTGGCATGGAAGGGGTTATGTTGTCTAAACGATGTCTGAACCCAATGGCCTTTGATTTCTTAATCCTTGTCTATAGTATATGTTTTATTATTAGGTATCTGCCAGCCATAGTGAATAAGGTACATCCTAGAATCACATTGTCCATTGAATCCTATCATTTGATCAGATGCTTTTTATATGTGCTATCCTCCTTTGCTGCCTGTCTATGCTTTTGATAGCAGTTTTAATAATAATAATAATAATAATAATAATAATTATTATTATTTTATTATTATTATTATTATTATTATTATTATTATTATTATTGTTGTTGTTATTGTTGTTGTTGTTGTTGCTGTAGTTGTTGTTGTTGTTGGTTGTTGACCTAATCTAAAGAACCCCTCAAGATCCATTCTAGTTGATTTACTTTTTTCTATTGCATGCATTAGGAACACACCTAAGGAGAACCTCTTCATCTATTTTATTTAAGAGGAATGCAAGAAATTTTAATAAAGAAGCTTTTTTTTTTTTTTTTTTTTTTACAAGAACTTTCCTTTCTGTTGTAAAAAAAAAACATTTAAGAAAAATCAACCTAGTCCATGGATATCCTTGGAACAATCAACCTTATTCTTGTCTAGAAATAAAGCTTAGTCCCTGGCTAGATGCATTAAAGAGACTTAATTTAAAAAATTTGAAATAAATGCAATCCCTTCTGAGAAAAGTTAAATTGAACTATTACTTGAACTTGACCTTGAGCTCTTATTCAGACCCTGGAAAATTTTGGATGGTGGCAAAACCCAAAAAATGTAATTCTGTTGCCTCCCTACCCACTTATGTTAAGTTTGATGATTGTTTAATACATGATCATATTGAGATGTATTCTGCTAGAACTTCAGCCTCATGGAGCCATGCCAAATATGCAATGTTGGTAGGTTGCCATCCCAAGAACAAACAACTCATTATATGGAAGATTTGCTAATGTGTCAAAGATCAAGGCTTCAGAGGTCACACTGGCCATTATTTGGTGTTCCTATATCATGTAGAAATAAAGTTACTATCAATTTTACAATATGTAAATATTACCATTACTGGGACTTAAAAACTTATATATGTTTATTTTTGGTCAGAGAAACAAACAAGAAAAAATCCACATGATCTATGAACCCAGAAGTATTTATTTGTCAATGAGGTTTTCATCTGCAGGTGAGTGGGGAAATCAGAAGAGAAAGTAATCTAGCGAGTGTATGCACAGTTTTTGATTACCTTTACTGTTACTGTTAATAGATTACTGTTCTAGCTTGTTTGAAATTAGATTTCACTAAATGACAATGGATTGAAATCAGAGATTGAATATTTATCAGGGTTGTATTGCATCTTCCTGTTGGAAGATGAAGAAAATAAAGGGAAAAATATGTCTTCTGACTTGCATAGTGAGGGTTCTGAGGAAGGGCCGTCTTTAGTATCCCAACAAAAGTATACAAAATACATCTTTTCTTCCTGACTCAAGGTAAGTGGTTTTGCTGGTCTTCCACTTGCTAATAATGAACACTTGAAAAAATTTTTAATAAACTGTGAAGCTAAACAATTTTTTTCTTACAGTGGTGACCAGTCAGAAGATGAGGGCCCTCTGACAGCACCAAAGCCAAGGAGAAGGAGAGGAAGCGGGAGAGGGACAACAAGGGGTCTTCCATCTCATTCAAGATATCCACTGTTGCCAAAAATAGGATACTGGAAAACTGAGGATGGCCTAGACACGGCACCGCCACCCCTGAGATTGAGGCCGCTGAAGACCCATGGTGAATAGGCGGACACCACTGTGGAGCATTCCCCCCTCAACCTTTTTCAGTTATTTTTCTCTCCAGCAGTGGACAGAGAACTGTGCATCAACACTAATATTTATGCTGCACAAAATACAGTTGACAAAAGTTATACTTGGCAAGATGTTCTACAAAGTTTTTTTCTACATTGCGTCCACTCTTAACATCAGTATGTATATTGAAAAGTCACATGCCCATAGTGCTTAGGGGCGGTCACATGATGTTATGGTGAATCTGATACAGATGGATTTTCTGAGTACCAGATAACGCATTTATATGGACAACCTTCGTTCCAGCACTTCATTCCAAGTTGTCTACTGCCCTGTCAGCCCTGAAGCTTGGGGCCTGTGGTACATATAGGGAGTGCCAGAAAGGGTATTCTCCTAGCCAGGGCATCATGACCAAGAAGCCTCCACATGGCACAGTGCAGTGGATCAGACAGGACTCCACTGTCTTTGTAAAGTGGATGGACACATGGGAGGGGTCAGTGTGCTCCACTGTTCGCCCTGCCTGTGGAAAATTCTGAGAGTTATACATTTCTTGCCTTGTTCCAGTCTTGGAATATAATAAGTTTATGGGTGGAGTTGATCAGTCTGATCAACTCATCCAGTACTATTCAGCACCAAGGAGGTCAAACTGTTGGTACCACACCCTGTTCCTCCACTTCCATGACATCACAAGCACAAAACACTTACATGATGTATTTGGACCTTGCGGCCATCATCAAATGGCAGAAGTTGTCCCACAAGGAATTCATGGTGGAGTTGGTGAGTCAACTGTGTGGTGAGGAAAAAACAGGAATTTCTCTCAAGAAACAGTCAGGTCATCTTCCTTTTCCATGTACCCAGGAATTCAACAGCTCCAACAGGGCCATGTTGGGGAGCAGACAGTGCCAATACTGGTAGAGACTTCATAGTACTTATGTATGTCGCTCTGGATGAGGGTGCCTGAAAAATGCCATAAATGTAAATGTATCTGTTGTGTACAGATGCAGATGACACAACATTATATTGTATTGCTGATTCTACTCAACTAGCCATGGAAAACTTATACCATTCCTTTATTGCTCCAAGCAGTATTTAATGATCTCAAACTTGTACTGGATGCACATGAATCTAAATTCATGTTGTTCTTTAGAGCTAGAGTTGATGGCAGCAATAATCTACATGTTTGCATGGTACGAGGATCCAATATTGAGAGTCACAGAATATAAGTATCTTGGTATTTGGATAGACGACAGACTTATATTAAATATATGTTATATAGACAATCCTTTTAAAAAGCTTCAACAAAAATATGGCTTTTTATATATAAAGAGAACGAACTTTCCTTTATACTTTACAGGAAAAAGATTGTTGAAGATTGTTGTTTTTCTCTTATAGGCATGGTTCTGGCTCTCATAAGATCTTGGGTACTGTTTACCATTCTGTCCTTGGGTTTATTACTGGTTTGTTACTTTATCATAGTACTCAACATTGCATCATATATGAAAAATGTGGGTGGTGTTCTCTATCTGTAAGATGTGATAGTCACATGTTATTGTGTATATACAAGGCCTTTATTAGAAAGTCTTTTATTATTTATATCTTTTTCAGTTATGCACTCAACATCATTGTAAATGAGGGCTAGCCCTCAATGATTTCCAGTTTAAATAAACTACCTAAATTTACTATGCACACTTTCCCAGATGTGATTCAAGATTAACAAGTGTGTGACAAGTCAGTTACTAATTGTGTTGAAACATTTCCAGCTTTTTCTGCCAAGCCATTGCACAGCAGTGCTGTTTTGTGGTTTGACTGCAATATTTAGTCTTATTAATTGGATTTTTAATTAATTTCCCAGATGGCAAATAACAATAACAATAAAAGTAGGGGTGTCTGTGTTATTCAACTGAGTCTGGTAATTAGATTTCTGAACATATCCTGGGAGAAATGATTAATTCATGGAGAATGAGTATGTGATGAACATTTGTATTACTTCCTGCCTCGAATCACCTCTCATGTCAAACGTCATATCTCATTTAATTTCCAATTCAATTCTGTTTATTTTCTATAGGGGAAGGATTTACTGAACACCTTTTTGTAATTTTGAAGTGTTGTAACAATCATAAACAATGATAATAATTATTCAACTTGATATCAGGTAAAACAGAATACGTGTTATTTAACATTATAGGTACTAGCACTTTCTTATTAGTCATTATATACCAGACTATAACCACAGCACCTATATTTGACAAGGTTCCTTGTGGCAATGAAGTGCTGTTGAAGTCTGGTAATGAAAGTAATGAAGTCTGGGAAAAGGAGTAAGTGATTCAATGAATGAGTGTACAACTGGGTGTGATTAATATGACTATTTACACATGTGTGTCTTGCAGTTAAGGGATAGAGGCCACACATCCAAGCCATTCAAGAACCTTGTTGGTAGAAAAGGGTTAAGAGTGTACTAAATGGTGCATCTTGCCTCAGGAGAGCTTAGAGTACAGAACATGACAGAAAGAAGGAAATTAAGAGGCTGGCAAAAAAATAACCTGACTGAGTCTAATCCTTTGAGTGCATTTTGAGTGTATATTGCTATGTCACCTGCAGAAGGTTGCTTGAGCAGCTTTGAAAAGGAGTAACATTCTAAAAATATCACAGTAAGTCAAGCTTCAAATATAACTTCAAGCTTCAGATATAACTTTAAAGCAATATTGGCATTCTGGTGTTCGGATGTTTTGAACTCCTGAACATAAACCACCATACTTTGATGGAATTATTAGCACAGTTTGCATTCACTATAATTCATAGTAAATATAATGTGTTACTGTATATTTTCAGATGGGTTAGACAATAAGGCCTGTATATTATTCATCCAGAGGACTTGTGCCGTGATGGCCTGTTCTCTCCTTGTACATAGAAATGCTTCTGAGGCTACTCATGAAACCTGACAAAAAGGAGCAATCTTAATAGGCAGAGAGCAGCTGCACAGCCACCTCAGGTTCAGAAAAACACCACTTTTTTTGGCTTCTCTGCAGGAGTCTGAGGAGATCAGATTGATGTTCTGCGGTCTCACAGTGACATTTTTCTCCTGACAGCAGCTGTACTGATACAGCTGTTTTCATCCAAAGGCGAGAAAACATTTTTTTTTCTCGCCACACAAGCATTCTAGTGCAGGGGCAGCTTGTATAAATTTGCTAGCAGGACTAAGACCCCCATTTTTCAAAGATAAAGACATCAATAAAGGTTTAATTTTTGGCATCAACATGAGATTGTTTGATTTTAATAAATGTCTTAAGGTAGATTATTTTGACTTCCTTAGTGGAACCAAGCGCAGCAGCGCAACCATAGGTCATAGGGGGAACACACAGAATGGTTTAAAGAAGTAAGATGCACGGCTGAGACGATTTCCTTTTTTACCCCTAGCCTATCAGTGAGACGATTATACAGAGTGACACACCCCCTAGATCCCCTTTCTGGTTGATATTTTTCAGCCACATCTGTAATGTCATCAGCAGTGATTGAGAATTGCCTTTGGAGAAGAAACTTTAAGTTAATAGTCTAAGTACACATTGTCCAATCAGAGAACAAATTGCACAATAGGACAGATGGCATTTTAAATGAAAGGGCTAGAGCTTTTCTGCTGATGTTTCAGTATTCAGGGGAAATGTGGCATGTATACTTTACATAATAGTTTGCTCCACATCATTCATGTTGTGGAATCAATGAGATCTAATGATATAATTAAGGGATGTCAAACCTGTGGGTGTTGGTGTAGGCTTTCATTACAATCAAGCAGGAGCTACACCTGATTCCATTTGTTTAATCAGTTGCTCTTGGTTTTCAGGTACTTAGGTGTGGCTTCTGCTTGGTTGGAATGAAAACCTGCACCCATCAATAGATTTATGATTGAGCTACTGAAATATATAAGAGATTAATCCTTACAGCTAATATCAACATGTTGTCACTGTCTTAGTGATGTAAGGTCAAACCTAGCCATGCAAGTTATTACTGCTAGCCACAGACCACATAGCCTCTACTCCTTAGGTGTAGATGAGCTCATCCAAGGAAGAGCACTACACTTACAGATAACGTGAACAAAGCTTGTACAGATCAAAGAGGATATTTTAACAGCCACAACCCTCAAGCAATCTGGACAGAATGGCACCTGGCAGATAATTAACAGATCAGAGTTTGACCCAACTTAAACCTAGTTTGAACTCTCTTCAAGACCAGAGACTCAGCAAATTCCGCGAAAATCTCGGATTCAAGAAACGATCCGCACGTCATTCTCCTAACTCAGGAGTCTTCTTTATGGACCTTTTATTTAATCACGGCAAATCTGAAGGACTCAATCAATTGTGCACCAACAATTGAAATTATCCTGCTAAACCCTGAGAAGCGAAAAAGTGTCCCATACCTTCCCAATCACACACACACACACACACACCTTTGTAATAATGTGTTTATATTCCACTGTGCATGTTCAGTAAATCCATGATCATCTCCTATTAGTCACATAAAGGCAATTTATGTACACTTAATACAATAATTGCATTGTATGTAAAATAGTTCATAACTTCCAGACCGTTCCCTGAAAGGCGGTTGTGTTTAGTGTCATTGTAAGGGGAGAATTCTCATCATTCTGAATCTGATGTTCACCTTTCATAAAAATGTGTGTATCCAAAGATAGCTAAAGTTATCTTTGATGGATAAAAGTTTGTAAAAGTGAGAGGTCATAAATCACGATCCCCACCATTGATGCGTGTGGGAAACAAAGATTCACAGGATTGGTCATGAGAGCACTGACTAGTAATTAACATGCACCAAGATTCCCTGTAATTACCCTGTACTCAGACCAGAACAAAGGGGACTCCATGAACCGGGAAGAGACTTTGTGAGATTAGAGAAACTTTGTGAACCGATACAAACCCTCCACTCTGCTTCTTCGATCTGAGCCACAAGACGTCAGCCAGAATCCCATTGAACACCTCGCTTTTCTATTATTTTGATAACCTGGTGCTTTGCTGGTCACATGCTTGCTGCTTCCTTTCCTCTTTGAAACACTCTGGGTTGAATTTCTCTTTCACGTTTCTCGGTGAGCAGGGAACAGTCAAAGTCAGTTCAAGTTGATCCTGATATTAAGCAGTAATATCAAGTTTGTATTGGTCATTACCATCACAGCTCATCCATTCCACATTGTCTTGTGTTTGTGTTTAATATTTTGTGTTGTACTGTGTAGTCTTTAGAATAAATGTTTGACTTATCGCGATCCGTAATTTCACCCGGTCATTCTTGTTCACACCTAGGTCACTTATTGGGTGACTCCTGTACTTAAGCTTTTACCATCAAGTCAAAATTTCCCCTAATTTAAACTGAAACTCTTTTTAACAGTGCAATAAAGAAGAGTTTTGTGACAGTGATTGTTACAGTAGACCCATCAAGCTATTTTAGTGGATGAATAGTTTACTCTGGTTTAAGTAATAATCCTGTTATCATTTAACACCACAAGTTGATAAATTAAACAAATACAAATATATATACGTATATAAAAATTCCTACAGTGGTATACAAACATGGTGAAGAAGTCAAAGAGGAAGCTTATCATTATGTTAAAAAAAACAAACAAACAAACACAAAGAAACAATTTTTGGCAAAATAGTCAGTGTTGAATTGGTGGTTAGCGCTGTCGCCTCACGGCAAGAAGGTCCTGGGTTCGATCCAAGGGTCACCCAGGGTGCCTTTCTGTACGGAGTTTGCATGTTCTCCCCGTGCATGCGTGGGTTTCCTCCGAGTGCTCCAGTTTCCTCCCACAGTCCAAAGACATGCAGATTAGGTCAACTGGCTACTCTAAATTGCCCATAGGTGTG
>JAQQZR010022936.1:0-21938 GCA_030068235.1 Notoglanidium macrostoma
ATGGCAAAGGCTGTGAATACTTATGTACATGTGCTTTCTCAGTTTTTTTTATTTTTAATAAATTTGCAAAAACCTCACGTAATCTTTTATCACGTTGTCATTATGAGGTGTTGTGTGTTGTTTGCCACATAATTCAATATATGCCATACGTGTTGCTTCATAGTTTTGATGTGCTCAGTAATGTTTTACAATGTAGAAAGGGGACGGACGGACGGACATAGAAAGAGACATTCAGAATAAAGATAAAATAAATTTCAGCTGCCTGTTGTGCTGATTGTTTTATTTAAAAAAAAATATTATATACAAAAGATATTTATTTAAAATAATTATTTGCAACATTTTAATCAACATTACTACAGAACCTTTTCTTCGCTAGTCTTAATTAAATAGCACTTAACTAATTACAACATTAGTGACATTTATCAGATACAGTAATCTGTCCCAGTGTGAGAATATTATCAAGTGCTTATTTCAACAAAATGAGACACTCAGACTAACTCAAGGTGACTGTATGTACATTGTTTACAGCTCATCACGTTTGTAATCACTTACCACAATTTTTGTAACTGTGTCTCTGTATTTCAAAATATGATTCGTTCAAATTTCAAACAGACAAATTCAAAATAATGATTAAATAAATTTCAGCTGCCTGTTGCACTCATTGAAAATCTCCGATGCAAAGTTAATTTTGCTTGCTGTATGCATGCATGAGGTGAATCATTTTCAGTGTGTGGAATCGACTCCAATGATTTGCAGTTGATTTAGTTTTCAATGCATGAGATTAGTGAATCGACTCTTCTTTGGACCAACTTGTGAACAGAAAGCAGGATGAAGACTTGATTATATGACATACAAAACATACATACAGTATATTGTGTATGCTAAGAATACACTACTACTGGGTTGGAAAAATAGGCAAGTTTAACTTTTAACTTTTTTAAGATAATTGAATCGTATAGCTACTTGCTGTCCAACAAAACATAAAGCTGTTATGGCCAATTCAAGCAGAAGCATCACACTTGTCTTCACATTCCCACAAACAAATGATATTACTCACATCATGAGGCCAACAAGATAATGTACTGGAAAGATTTTCATACCATAGAGCAAGTCCTACTGACGTATCTGCTCCACCATTTCACTCAAATGTTTTTTATGAAGTATCGTAGCATGTGCCAGTGTGCTTCATAATGCAGTTCAACTAATAACTAAATTATTGACAATTATTTTTATTATTGAGTTATTTTGTTACAGCCTTTATGCATTTTAAAACTGTAATCCTCCATCATGTGCAAGAGAGAATGGACAGGACGCAGATGAGGTATCTGTACTATATTGTATAAAAATCAGGCAAAGGTAAAAAATCATAAGGCAGAGGCAGAATCTTAAACAGACAGAGGTCAAACAATCAGGCAAACAGGACAACACAGGCAGGGCAATAAGTCAAAAATCAGAAAACCAGAACAAAGTCATACACTAGAAATCAAACACGTAAAATACAGGTTTGGTCAAAGGGTCACAATGAAGCGCAACTATTGCTTCGCAAATTGTGAATGCAACAGAGAGTCCATTCGTAGAAGATTTCTCAGTGTTTAATTGGAGGCACCTGCATCCACTTAGAAGTTTGGAGAGTCAGAGCACATGAGCGAATTAGGCATGTGATCAGGTGAGCGTTCTTGGGGATTGGAGTTGGAATGAGTGGTTTGTGCAGGCATTGACATCCTGTAAATAATCCGTTATAACTAAATGTATTGGTAATCTGATTACTTTTTTCCCCCTGTAACTATGAAGGAATACATTTACTTTTCTGTATTTTGATTACATTATTCTGTTACTCCACAAGCCGGTGTATACTATTACAATAGTATAACTATTTGGAATCCTGTTTTACACTGGAAGCTGATTTACCATAGTTTGAATTTTGAGTGTCAGCTCACTTCTACCAAGGTTGAGCATTACCTGCTGAACAAAGCAGAGAGTGTTTTTCATGCACTTGGGGTAGTTCAGATTCAGGGCATAAATCAGTCCAAAACGAAGACAGAAAGTTGGCCATTTCATCAATGACTACACTCCCTTCCAAGGTGATCCCAATTCTTGAAGGGTTGAGCTCAGGACATTCTTGATCAATACAGAGGATTCCCACTTGGGTTTGACTGTACAAGTCCTGGTCAGTTACATCCTAACAGAGCAAGAATAAGATTGGCAAGGAGAGGACAATCATGCCAGTTAGATAATGCTGTCAAGCAACATTTTTGTGAATCAGGACACTCAGTACATTCAAATTTTGAGCTTTTGTATTTTACTGTCACCAGTTGAGTTACACAAATGTCTTTGGATCCCAAACTCAAAAAGAAGTTGAGTGCACTGCTTGTTAGATGAAACTTATTTAACACTCACGTTTGAGTTTGAAAGTTACAAAACATTTAACTTCCAATTGGCGACAGTAAAGTAAAAAAGCAATTTAGGCAAATGTAAAGGGACAACAAAACATGGCAGTTGGAAAAAAAGTCAATTTTAAGACTTTTATTGTCCCCAAATCTAAAAAAACCAAGCATTTGTCTAAGTGTGTTTGCACTCATTTGTACTGCCACAGCAAAATGGGAAAAAAACAAAGAAACAACAAAAATAAATAAATAAATAAATAAATAAATAAAAAAACCACACAACATCCCTTCCCTATTGCCCCATCTCATAGTAGCAAACAGTAATTTGACAGACTTACACAGCAAAAGATAGAAGCGACAATCCAAGATTATGTCTACTATTAATTTGAGCCCATTTCAATGATTTTAGTCAAATCTTTTCAGTTCGTGTCATGTCAAAAATGTACAATTTGTATGGCCATAAAATAAAAGTCTGGGGAAACATTGAATGATGATTAAATGAGTCAGAAAACTAGTAGCAGAGTCTTCATTAATGGTTTAAAATGAGATAAATAACTAGGATATGATTGGTTGCCTGAAAAGAGGTGACAGTGATTACACCAGCACCTTTCTGAAAAGTTCAGAGATTTTCAAATCTGAGCCCTGGAGCAGCTGCACAAAAAAAAAAGGCACTGGCTTCAACCTTTTTTTCTAGCAGCCGCATGCCCTCTCTGCACATTAGGAACAACTGAGAAAAAGACACTGGCACTCAGAAAAAAAACGCTACGTGAACATTCACCCTTAGTCATCCATAATTACATAGAAATGTATAATAAATAAATATAACACCATTTTAAAATGACAGGTTTGTTCAGGATGCTCCGTCCTGCACAATGATGCCCCGATGATCGTGATGATTCTCTCTGACCAATTAAGATCACCTCGGCTTGATTGAAACCTCTATGGAGGGAGTCTAATGGAAAAGCAAAAATGGCTAGTAGAGTTGAGCTGATACCATGCAGTGGAAAAGAACCTCCTCCTGCTGCAGAAAATATTCCCCAAACCATGCTGCTTCCTCCTCCAAATTTAACCAATTTGTTCACACACACTGGCTTCAGTCTTTCCCCAGTTTGATGCTGAACATAATGTTTCCATCTGACCCAACTAAATTTAACTTCCCCTCATCACTAAAGTGAACTTTGGCCCAGTTCTCCTTTGTTCACACAACATATTCCTCAGCAAAGGTTAGTCTAGCCTTTTGATTCTGTCTGCCTTCAGAACTTGGCTAACTGGCTTGGTCAGTGGAGTAGGTTTTCAGTCCAAATTCTCTCAGACAGTGAGACACTACTGAGATGGAACCTTGCCCTGTTCAATGCTTAATTGGCTATTAATTGTAAAAATTAGAATATTCTAGAAATCTATATATACACACATGTGTGTGTGTGTGTGTGTGTGTGTGTGTATGTATATATATATACACACACACACACATATATATACACACACATATACACACTTTTTTTTCTTTATTTTTATTACTTAGAAGACACTTAATGTCTTAAAGCAATGATGGACTGTTGTTTCTCTTTACTTAGTTGAGCAGTTTATATAATATGGATTACTACAGTTGTTCAATAGGGCTGTTATAAAAAAATACTGTATTTTTATCATTTACCATTTACTATATGTCTCAAATACATTAAGAAGGCAACAAATTCCACTAGTTACCTTTTAACGAGGCGCACCTGTTCACTGAAAAGCATTCCAGGTGACTACTTCATGACGCTGGATAAGATAATGCCAACAATATCATCAAGGTGAATGGTGGCTACTTTGAAGAATCTAACATATGAAACACATTTTGTTTTTTGTTTTTTTTCACTTTTCTGTTTACTACATAATTCACTATATGTGTTGCTTCATAGTTTGAGGTATTCAGTGTATTGTTTTACAATGTAGAAAGAAAAAAAAAAAAAAAAGAAAGAGGTGTGTCCAAACTTTTAACATACATACAGTACATACATACATGCCAAGGTCACCAATAACCCTCTCATACTACAGTCAGATGGTTTAAGTAAAAAAAAAAAAAAAAATTATATATATATGCGCATATGCTATACCATATTCTTAAAATCATTGCTTATCTAAAATGTGTATAGAAGTAACTACGTATGTAAAAGCTATTGCTTATATTGCAAATGACCAAGCCTGCTGTGTACAGCAGAAAAGGGTCTTCCTTTTCTTCATTCTCTCCTCCAATAGAGTAAAAATACAGGACTCATGTAATTCAATGTAAGTAATTCAAAGCACTGACATGTTCAAGACATGTCACTAGGGTTCTTTCTGACAATTTGGGGGCCCCAAGCAACATCCTAATTACCCCACCTCAATCACACCTCAAGTTGCAGACCACCTTGTGAAAACTGCAAGTTACTCTCTACTACTTCTCTAAACAACTACCAATAACAGTAAGCAAAGTGCAGGGCATGTCTAATGTACGGTCATAAATCAAAGACTTAGTGACAAGATTTAGTGTCCTTTTGACTCAAACCATCATGCATTTTCTCTTTAGTGCGGTTTGTTTGTGAAGGTTGATAACACAGCAATCACACTCAGGTATGGACCAAAATAACTGGTCCAAGATCATCTGAGCAAGTTGGTCTCAGTCTGTTCCAGTCAAACTCCAATGTTTGGTATAACTGATAACTTCTCATATGCCCAACAACTCAACAAGCAACATGGGACATTAATCAAATTCACAGCTCTGAGGTTTATGTTGCGTTTATGTTTGCCTATATAAGAATAATTACAGAAACCCAGAAAAGTTTTAAAGGATCTTTTCAAAAAGTTAGAGATATGACCTCACTTAACCCCATCCAATCATGAGGCCCATTTAGAAGAGAAAAAACATACTACAGGACCAAAGAGCTGAAAGACCCCAGAATTAAGCCCCCTCATTTCTCACACCTTCCCTCCTCTCTCTTCCAGGGCCACGCTCCCACAGGAAGACAGGAGTTTATTTTGAATTTGACAGAAAGAATGTTTGCCATTTCCTGTGAAGTTCTCCAAATGAACTTCGGAAACTTTAACCTGTTGTGCACAGATTTTCCCCTTTACTGCACAAGGACTGCCAAAGACTGCACAAGGCTAAATGCTCAATTCCAATTTACTTTCAGATTTTTTGGTTGTTCACATTTTATGCGGTTAATATGCAACAGCAGTCTGCTGTCACACTGCTGAAATGATCTGAAATGAGGGTTTTGCAGTTTAAAATATAGAGAGAGTACATTTCTGCAGTTGTCTATTATACAATATGTGCAGACATGGAGATATCAATTTGGTGTCCAAAATGGATAAACAAGGATAATAAGACAGCTAGCAATGCACACACTACATAAAAATTATTATATAAATATTTATTTGGCTCTGTGTGACTATATACACATTATAATAGCTTCAAACTTGCACTAGTAGTGGTATCTACTGCTGAGCACTAGTCTGTATTTTCTAATGAGGTTGAGATGAGAGGGCAAGTCCAGGATAACACATTGAGTTGACCATGCCTGAGGTGTCATTTTAGGCAGAAATAAATCTATTAGTTGGTTAAATTGCCCAGTTATAACATAGATCATGTTAAATGCTTGTTTCTCATTAGAGTACAGAGGGAGCAGGCTACTATTCAGGGAATTTTTAAATTAACCACATAACAGGCATTTGAAAATCAACAACATACAGTCATAAAGCATGCAATATAACGGCTTGTTTTGAGCAGTTCGAGACAGTTTTCTGCTAGAAATTTCTGGTGCTGGCCACTGTATAATTGCATACAGTCAATATTTAAGTAAGTAAATTCATCAACAGACTATGAACTTTGCTGGTAGGTCTCAGTATCAGCTGCCTTAAGTTCTCCAAAGAAAAATTATTTTGAATTGTGAATTGAATTAAAGTAGCATCTGATTGGGTAGAAGGAAATATTAATTTCAAACTTAAAGTTCATGATTGCTACAGTAATTTTTAATTCTGTACTTGAATAAGGTATCTGAATTTGCTGTTCATGTCAATAGATAGTCCCACCTGTAAGACAGTTGTTCCTCAAAACAAACCCCCATGATGAATTGTGATAGTGCTTAGCCAAAATGTGTACTTTGCTAGCTATCTAATTTTCTCAGATAAAAAAAAAAAAGGATATTAAAGAAAATTTGGAACCATTTAGCAAACTACATGAATCCCATCTAATTCCTGTTTTAAAAAAAAAAAAAACACCACACGGTACCGGTGATTTACTAGAAAATGACTCTAAAGCAGTGGCTATATAAATTAGATACTAGTGGTAGGTAATGATACAGCATCCCATGGCAGTGAGCTTAAGCAACTACATTCAAACAGCGACTGTTTACCTTCAGCATATCTACATTCCTTTAAGGAGACATGCATTATTGAATAAAAGTTTTTTATTCATTTTTTTTTATTGAATAAAAATGTTTATTTCTTTTTAAATAAAAAACAACCTTACTTACTTTAAAAATTATATGCACTTCATTTACGTTGAAATTTATTTGTTCTTTAAGTTAATATTTTTACCAAATACTATGTCAGACAGGATCTGAATTTACCTTTCACTTAAGAGTCTGGAGAGAGATTAGCAATCCTGTCATTAACTGCCTTGTCCTCAGCTCCTCCCCAGGGCATGAAGAAGCGATTTCTGTCCCATGGGCCTCTATCAGAACTTGTTGCAGTTCCCATTTCTCACCAAAAGGTGCAAGAATACCTCCATGGAGCTAAACATTTGCATACAATCACACTGTCCAATGATTATGCAATATATAGAAGACAAAGAACTTAATGAAACCTTGGCATACATCTGTCAAATAGCAAGAATAAAAATAAATAAATAAATAAATAAATAAATAAATAAATCACTCAAAATAAGTAATTAATATTTCAACTGAATTTAAATTGTATGGGGATGTGAATGAGGACTTTAAAGATTAACTTTTTTTTTAACAGTTGATATAGTGCATATGGTGGGGCTTTGCCATACCTGCTCCTTTGGATGAGCCACTGAACTGGAGTGTGCTCAAGTGTATCATCTGAGAGAAACTACCAAATAACAGACAATTTTAGATCTTTCATGAATTTTAGCAATAGCAGTTCAATGAATAAAAATCATTTTAGTTTCCAAACTCTAAATAGTAACCTCATCTTTCTCCCCAAGCAATGTTAGCCTCAAAAAGGTTGATCACCAAAACTTCTTATGTGCTGCAATTACTGCATGACATTTTTGATAAATGCTTGATTGCTTAGAGTAACTCCCAGGATAAGCTGTGTGTTAGATTGAAAATCTTGTCTCATGTTAGTCTAAACAATTATCACCGTTTCCTTTCCGTTTCTGTCCTGTCCTTTGATCCTTTAACCCTGCTGCCTTGGATTGTCACCTTGGCTTTCCGGACTAAGGTTTTATGGTGTCCAGCTGTCCTTTCTGTGTCCTGTGGTAATATAGGTCTTTATGACACGACTAAGCTTGTTTAGGTTAGCTATCATAAAGAACATTATACTGTCCTTGTTTCAACCGTATGTTACTTTTGACGCCGGAAACATTTTGTGTCATGTTCTGACCAAACAAGGTGTTTGGCATCTGTGACATCTGTGTTTCGGTGTATAAATACTCCTAGACTTTCTTCATTATATCAGACTGAGTTTAACACGACCTTGCATCTGTTAAGATCATTCTCCAAGCGTTATTGTCACACAGAAAAAGAGAGAGAGAGAGAGAGAGAGAGACGGTTACGGAGTCTGAAAGAGATTGAACCTGAATCGAAACTTAACACTGTGTATAAAAAAAAAAATGTTGTAATGCAAAACTTGAGGAGAAACATATAATGTGTGAAGACACAGGAGTGACACCCACTGAACAGAGTTTCCTTTATAAAAAAAATTATAAATAAATAAAAAAATAAATTCTTTTTCTGGAATTTGTCTATCCCCTACAGTCTATGATGTAGAGAAATAGTGATCAAAGACTACTTAAGATTTTTCTAAACATACAATTTTCAAACATTACAAAATGGAAAATTAGTCAAATGCTGATGATTACTACCTTTAGTGTGTATTTTCTGTGTATATTCCCACTTCCATATCAACAAAAAAGAAGTGATTTGCGTGCAACTGATTAATCAGCTCAAACTGCATGGACAAAGGCTCCTGTACATTAGTCCTATATTTACATGTCATACGCATTTGACACACCTCAGTTTATCCTCATGTGCATCTAATTTAAACATGTCCTAAATTATGCAGGTGTTGGAACAGTGAACCAATCAAAAAGACATCCATCAAGCTGTAGTCATTCATGAGTAGAGGAAAGTAGTAAATAAAGATGGGGAAAAATTAATTACAGTGAAGCCCAGATACAGGTGATTCTGCTTGAGGTTGCTGAAAATTAAGATTCTCTTTTTGGTTTACTATTTTTGGAAACAGTCAGTGCAGTTTCAAAGGTAGAACATGGTCAGTAGGTTTGCCTTTTCTGACAAGACGTGCCGACCATTTTGATAATACAAATATGGCCAAGATGAAACTGATAAACAAGGAGAATGTCAGTGGAATCTGTAGCTTTAAAACCAAAAGTGTCAGGAAAGGATGTTTTGTTTTATTGAGTCATTTTTTTTGGACACTGCCCAAGAGGCCTGTACTGGTATTGGTATTTATTTTTATTTTTCTGTATATCAAAACTCTGAATAAAAATTTGTAAATTAATTTATCATGATTTTGTGTGAGCTGGTCTTGCTGATTAAATAGCATATTGCAATAACCCTAAATGTGTTCCTATTAATATTATACCCCTTCTTTAGAGCTGCTCAGGATGTAACAACCAGTCTCAGAGACATCCACGATCCATCACAAAAGGCTTCTAGGGATCTGGATGTTTTAGGATGGGGGCTGTGGTGAAAGGCTGCTTAAGCCGAGGGAATGCCTCTGATGCCATGTGATTCCAGGTCAGGTTATTGGGGGCTTTCTTCAAGAGTGCTGTTAGTGGAGCCTTGATCGAGATAAAGCCCCTGATGATGTGCCAATAGAAATTCACAAACACCAGAAACCTTGACAGTGGTTGGTGTGGGCCAGGAAATGACCACTGTAACCTTCTCCTTATCCATGGAGACCCCCTCAGAAAAGAGGACGTAACCAAGAAAGGAAATCTTATGCCATGGAACTCACATTTTTCAGCCTTTACATAAAGCGGGTTGTCATGCAGATGTGACATAACCCATTTGACATGGTTGACATGGTCCTCTAGACTTGGAGAGTATGTACCTATCTATGTAGGTGATGACAAACCTTCCCAAAATATCTCACAAGGAATCATTTATCAGGCATTGAAACGTACTGGAAGTACAGGAAAGACCATAAGGCAGGATGCAAAACCCGTGATGGCCATTAGAAGTGCTTAAAGTGGTCTTCCATTCATCATGGATGCACACCAGTAGGCAATTTGGAGGTCAAGCTTTGTGAAGATCTTGGCCTGACCTAACTGTTCCAGAGCTGAAAGCACCAGAGGCAGGGGATAGGGATATTTAACGAAGATTTGGTTCAGTCCCCGGTAGTTGATACAGGATCCGAGTCCACCTCCCTTCTTCTCCATAAAGAAAGAACCCAGCTGAGGCAGTGATGTGGAAGGATGAATATAGCCCTGCTGAAGTGCTTCCTGGATGTTGTCTGCCATGGCAAGCTGTTCTGTGAACAAGTGTGGGTAAATCGTCTTGCGGGAAGGAGATGTACCTGATGTAATTTTTTGTTGAGCTTGGCAGGTGAGAGCAGGTGAGAGGAAGCTTGGGTCTCTGTGAGGGGCAGGAGATTGTCGGGGCAGATGGCCAGATAGATCAGGAAATGCAGGGAAACGTTCTTGTTGTGACATGCCATTTCCATGAAGATCTCATAAAGTCCGCAGTGGAAGGTGGCTTTTAATGCAGGCTTGTTCCAGCTGCTACCCGCCATAAGAGTGTGAAACCTAAGTGTATATGCCGCTGCACAAATATTCCCCTGAGACACAGCCAGTAGGTGTTCCCCAAACTCCCCTCCCTCAAGACAGTATTTGAATATATGGCAAAAAAGTTCAAGGAAGTGGTTGAAGGAAACCATCATAGAATTCCCAGACTGTGGTTGCCCACCACAGCTCCTTGCCCATCAGCAGGCTGTAAAATTCAGCTACCTTCTGCAGGTCAGTCAGTTAGGCTTGGGTTGCAAAGTACTGGGAAATCTTGAACTTGAAAGCTTGGCTGTTCGTGTTGGTGCAATGGCATTGGTGACTGGCCTGAAACACTCTTCCAGCTCGCTGAGACGCTGGTAATACTTTGGAGGAGCCATCCCTGGGTAGCAGTGGCAGAAAGCCTGCTGGACTACCCTGCTACATCCAAGGGGAATAGCGAAGTGTTCTCTCAGTTAGGCAGGCAATAGACATAAAAGCAGGAGAGCTTTATTAAAGCAGACAGGCAAACAAAGTCCAAACACCGATCAAAAACCAGGAAAATGGTGTGGTGGTTAGCAATGTTGCCTCACAGCAAGAAGGTGCTGGGTTCGATCCCCGGATCAACCTTTCTGTGTGGAGTTAGCATGTTCTCCCTGTGCATGCGTGGGGTTCCGCCGGGTGCACCGGTTTCCTCCCACAGTCCAAAGACATGCAGATTAGGTCAACTGGCTACTCTAAACTGCCTGTAGGTGTGAATGCGAGCATGTGTGGCTGTTTGTCTGTGTTGGCCCTGTGGTGGACTGGCAACCTGCCCAGGGTGTACCCCGTGAAGTCTGCTGAGATTGGCTCCAGCTTCCCCCGTGACCCAGACCCAGCAGTATAAAGCGGTAAGATAATGGATGGAATAATTGCGATTAATGATTTAATTGTCTCTTTTACCTATAAATTTTACCATTATTTTAGAGTAAGCCCAATCATAGTTTAATAATACACTTACATAATTAACACCTTATGAAGTAGACCTATTTATTTGCATGGAACCCTGGAATATATGAATAAAATTTTGCAAAAACTTTTGACCAAATATAAATTATATTTCTTTTTGCTTTGGTAACAAAAAAAAAAAAAAGTGCATGGCAGGTGAGAGTGTGAGACGTAAATAACATAATTAACAATCAATTATCGCCCGTGCACTGTCAAGGCCTTGGGCATATCTGAACACTCAAGCCAAAGTTCTCATGAGACTGCGGGGCCACATGGGTAATGCAGTCCGTGTCTGTAGTCCCGTGGCTTGAACCCGGAAACATGTGCTGCAGAGCTGTGCATGGCAAAGATCAACAAAAGAGCACAGCTTTCGTAGCGAGGGGAAAATCCTTGACATTTATAGAAATGAAAAGAAATAATTCTAATGATTATGCAAAAATAATTGGGTTCAGGTGAGTATGTAATTATTGTGACAGGCCTTTAGATGAACCAATTCACATGAGTCTCGTATGATTTGTACAGGTCTTTTAAACTTTCCAATATTAACTGACAGCCTGGAAACCCCATCCTTCCAACAAACCCACATCCTCTTAACTGCATTACCAGGACACGAATATTCTGTCAAGAAAATATTCTGAATTCTTTAATATAGAATAAAATCTCTCAATGAATTGTCATCTTGGAGAACATTAGACAAGTACGGTATGTAGTTAACATAAGTTAACTATGTTTATGATGATTTTTTTTTAAATGGTAAATTGTGAGCAGGGAAAAACCAATAATGCACAGGCCTAGTATCAACCATCCCACATTACAATAGTGATGCTTATTAAACCTATTAATGTGTTTTACGTGCTTTGGGAAATGTGGCTGAGAGAGAAGCAGTATTATTTGCATGACTGGGTTAGACATAAAGTTAAGGTCAGGTAGTGGCAACATAGCTTTACCATATGCTGCCACAGGCGCCAGATGGAGTTAAAAAGGTTTAGGCAGAAGGGTTCATTAACACTGGCACATTGCTCTCTCCACTGCAATGATGCACTCAGCTTGGCACATGAAGCATGGCATCAACAATTTCCTTTAGCAAAAAATAGAAATTTTATCCACAGTTTAATTTGGTTTGTCACTATTTTTTCCTCAACACTGCCAGAACTTTTTGGTTAGAGAATGTTATGACTGTAGTAGTGAAAAAGGCCACAAAATCCACCTGGTCAAGTAAAGTCTGTTCAGTTATGGAAGAAGCAAGACAGATAAATGCAGGCTCGGTTTGAAAATAGCATGTAATTACCTCCCACATTCCATTGTAAACTCAGGGAGTGGGCCAACAAGTGGCCCTGAAAGTAATTTTGACTGAAAGCCATAGAGACACAAAAGAGGAAAAATCAGGTGAAGTGGAGAATCCTTGAAGGGAGGGGGCACAAACCCAAACATTAAAATAAGTGCCAAATGAATGAGCAAAAGGGGAGTGGTGTCAAAATTTATATGGTTTGTGATTGTGCATTGTAACTATAAACGGCATCCTTTGGGTTATATGTGCAATCTACTCCAATATTTTGGGTTGTGCAGATTGTAAGTGAAAATATTTAAAGAGGCATCTCACAAAGGACCGAATATAGGTACATTATAGCTGACTGAAATCCACCTTTTTAGCAAGGCACCAAAATAATAGTTCTACATATGGCATGTACACATAACCAGGTTTTTACTCAGGCTTTCGACAGTGTTTTGGTAAAAAGAGCTTAGACATAACTAAAGATGCATTTGCACAAGAAAATGGAAAGTATGATTGCTCCAGTGCAAAAAAGGCCGAATATGGCTCATGATGGATGGTTGTGTGTGCTGGAGGAGTCTGTCAAAGTGAAGAAATGAACTTTGGTGGTTCTCTGATGAAGCATGACTGAGCAGAAATGCTTTGACTCCAAAATCAATTCATTTCAATGGGGTAAAAAATGCACTGAAGTGAAGGTGAGCAAAAGGAATGGGCGAAAAACAAGAAAAAGACAAGTGGGGGTCAGAGCCGATTTGATATACGTGTTGAGTGAGTTGCCGTGAAGCGTCATCTGAAGTTCGGTGCCTTCTGAAGAACTGTGACCCAAGCAGGACAAATTTGATTCTGAAATTCCATTCATTTAAAATGGGACAAAAACAACAGGGGGAAAAAAAAAAAGAAAGAAAAGGTGTCTTTCCAAAAGCTGTATACAAGCTATATCTTGCAGCCCTTCACTTCCATTCACTGTTCCCTGTTCACTTCTCAATTGGTGTTAAGGTTACTTACGTTTTGTCTGGACTCCCCTGCACTGTAATGAATTGCAAACTTTTTCAGAAGTGAACAGAAACTGAGAAGCTCACAGTGAATGGAGCACAGGGCTGAGACAAGCAAGCGCACTTATCTCCAGTGTATTGAGTTTTATCAATGGTGGCCTATTTTGTGTATTATTGCCACCAACTGTTCAAGTATGGAACTGCATTCATCTAATCTGTCATTCTAAGCAATTGGTGACACTAGTGACAGGACAGGGGTACTTCAGGGGACCAATCAGATTTTAGTGGGAGCCAGTGGCCCTATGGTCCCCCATATCTGTGCATGGTTTACTAATGCAAACATCAACAGTGAATAGCATGTTAGCCACTAGCCTAGCATAGATCAACTTGAAATCTTCTTGATTTACTGAATTTTTAAAAAAGGGTAATACTTAAATGCATAAATAAATTCAAAACCTGTTTGAAAATGGTCACAAACATAAGTCCTGTTACTTTGCACAACAAAAGACCATTAATCCAACTTTCCACCATCCGTCTGCAATCCATAGGGGCATAAAGTCTGTTCCCAATCATTACCACTAGGAAAGATAATGATTGAAAATGTAAATAAAAAAAAATAAAAAAAAACACAAGTGAACCTTACTATTAGCTGTATACAAGCACAGTACATGTATTGCCTTTTGGGTGTTTAGCATGGCACTGCTTTTTTGGCATTTAGCATGACAGTGCATTATTGAATGTAGAATGGAAAGGTTTTACATCTTGCACTTCATGTAGTAATAAGCAACTTGCATGAAATTTATGGTAGATGCAAGTATAAAGTAGAACCAAGCTCTTTGATAGCTAAATATCAATATTATATAATAATCATAATGGGTGTTTATTTTTTTCATGACCATCTATTATTACAGGGAAGAAAATACGCTGTCGATCTTTCATACATTTTTCTGAGGCCTCCTCCCCCAGCACTCATCTGCATGCGATTGTCACCTATTTACACCTTTTGGAGAGCCAGTGCTCTTGGGCCTGTAATGCAATTGGAAAAGAACAGGTGGGAAAATATTGATGAAGATGGTATCTCACATACAACATTCCTTTTCTCCTGGCTACGCTCCTGGGGTACAGCTCGATAGCCAGCTGCAGCAGATCCCTCTCAAGCTGTTCCTGTTATTTTTTGATAAATCTGCAATCGAGAGTCTCTGTAACAACACAAATCTGTATGAAGAGTACAAGCATAAAAAGGGCAAGACGACACCATGGAGTCCAGTGACTTGTATGGAGATGCACAAATTCCAGGGCCTAATCATTTATGGTGGTCTTATAAAGCCATCAAGAGTTTGAGATTTGTGGAGAATTTCTCACTTCCAACCTCAGTCATCGAAGGCTTCAGATTTTAAGCAATATTCTGGAAACGGCACATGAGCAATGTCAAAGATAACAAGTACAATGACTGGCTAAAAGGCACCAATGGCTATGACTGGCTCTATGAAGCCCCTAATGAAGAAGGTATTAGCAGCATGCAGGGCATACTACCAGCCTCACCAGAATCTGGCCATAGAGAAATAATAGTAGCCACACAGTCTGAAATAATATATAAAGGAGAAACCCAAGTGTTTTAAGGTGTTTGTCCTGGCTATTTCAAGAAATGGCTAAAAATCGAAATTCAGTATCTATCAGGGAAAGGGTCAGTCCCACAGTGGAAAGGGCCTGAGCTACGATGCTGTTATGGACCTGCTGAGGAGGAGGAGGAGGAGGAGGAGAAAAAGAAGATGAAGAAGAAGAAGAAGAAACAATACGTACAGAATAAAAATACTGGTGAGGTGAAGTGACCAGGTCCTGTAGCGAACAGTGTCTGAATGTGTGAGTATATAGTGTTAAGTCCAATCGTGAACTGTTTGGGATTCAGAAGTTATGGTGAGAGATAACGAGTGTTTCCAACCTGGACAATAAACCTGTGAAAGCCACATTCACTTCCTTTCTACACGTTCACCTTCTGGATTTGGTTCCTTTACACGTTAGACAGTGTGAGGTATTTTAAAGTTTACAAGCCTATTTACAATCTACGCCTTCCCCTTCCAACATAATAATTGCAAAAAGGAGAAAAACACTGGAAACGATAGTTTATTGAGCTAAGAACTGCTTTGTGTCTCAGAATTCGCGAACTCTCCTGTTCTTATAAAGAAGATTGCAAACCGAATAAGGTCCAAAATTTACTTACTTAGTTCCGGTTTCCTTAAACGATAAAGCTGGTGACTACTGATGAACAGAGTCCATTTTCGACGATTTTTAAATGCTTATCGCTGTTTTTCTGAGATATTCAAACTGCAATTGAACCACCTAATCACTTCTAGCTAAGCCCTTGCAGCTCTCTCTCGCCAGATTTAATTTCTCAAAATTTCGCTGACAATCACAGACACTGGGGCGGCGCGGTGCATCACATGACCGAAATACGCTCGTTTTATTGGATTGGTATGTGTGGGTTGAAACCGGCTGACGTTCGCGGTTGGATTGAAGCAAATCCAACGTTGGACTCGCGCGAATAAAAAGCGGAATTTGTGTAAAATAAGGATGGTCATATTGCTTTGTGGGATGTAGTAAGTATTAATTATTCAGTTTGCCGAATTTGAACCCACCTCATGTATTTTTTTCATTATTAATTGAAATCTGAAAGCTTTTGTTGTGAATGAAATCATTTAATCATAGGCGGTTTTAGACCTTTTTAAGGGGTGTTAATGCAGATTAACCCCTTTCCCAGGGAGCTAGTATGACATGTTTGGGATCAGCCGATTCAATGCAACCTCAAGATTCATATCAACATATTGATTTGCGCATGTGCAGTGGCGCGCGGCAGCAGACATTGTCCGGAAAAAAGGCGGAACACATGCTTTTTTAAATTATAATTTTAGGTGTAAAAGCGTCGATATTCGAGAACATTATGAAAATTATGTTGAATGTGTTGTGAATGTCAAATGCAATGTCATTTCAAAACCTTTACAGGACCGGAGTGTAACACTCATAAAGTCCACAAAACGTCCTCATAATAACTTGTGCATAACGTTATACCATGAACCAAAATTAGACGTCCGCTGAATGTACTTCAAATATTATAAATGCAAAGTTATTAAAGACCTATATAGGACCTCTCTGTAATATTCAAAAAGTTCACGAAATGTCCTCATAACGTTCTGCACGAAACGTTACCTAGCGAGCCGGTGATCGGTCATTTCATCCTACCTATCGAAACGTCCTACCAAAGGCTACTGCGCACGCGCACGGCCACATTCGTTTTCTGCGGCTACATGCCCATGAATGCATGCTGCCGCCGCGCGCTTTTCGAAGGCTAGTTTGAACTAGCTCCGTGAAAACACGCCAAGTAGAGCACTAAGTATTTTTTTTATATTTTAATGTCATTGAAAAGTATTGTTTTCCATAACTGAAGCTGTGAACTGTAGTTGAAACGTGTAAAGGATTATATAATACTTAATATTATATATAATATTATATATTATATATAATAGTTAATCGAACCACAAAACCTTCCGTGATGCACCAAAAAGTACACACCTCATCATATCTTTACTAATCTATTAATTAATTGGTTTAATCCAAACTCCCAACTACAGGTTTTTGGTAGGAAAATAAAATTTTATAATATTAAGTGCCATTGTGAAAGTTATATTTTGCTGTGGTGCCCACCCCTATTGGCAAATGATTACACCCATCAGAACATAATACCATCGGTATTTGACCTGTTTAGATATTAATTATGACATTTAACTGGCCATAAAACACAGGCATATTCTGATAGCCCAGAAACACCCATCAGAACATAGCCCACTACCTGCAGTTTATGGCCAGTAAAGTGTCATAATTAATATTTAAAAGGTTAAACACCGATGGTAGGATAATTTGATAGCCCTGAAATACCTATCAGAACATGCTACCTGCAGTTTATGGCTAGTAAAGTGTTATAATTAATATCTAAAAAGGTTAAACACTGACGGAAGGATAATTTGATGGGTGTTTCAGGGCTTTCAGAACATGCTACCAGCAAAATAGCATAATTATTATATAAACAGGTTAAATACTGATAGTTTCTTCCTATGGCTTCAGATCTACCACATATCATTTGCACATTGCACTTGAACTATTGGATGACATTTGCTAATTAAGCCAAGCTAGCAGAAACTAGGCTACACTTTTTGATGGCGCAGAAAAAAACGATAGATGTTGCTATAAAAATATGCTGCGGTAGGAAATTCTGACAAGGTAGGAAAATCAGACAGAACTTTAGCCCTTTATGTGATTTAAGCTTTTCTTTCGTTCTTCCCCTTTTGAGTCTGATTCCTTTCAAGGTTTCATCTTCATCGGCTCAGAGAATTTTTCCGTGCATATGGCTTGCTCCTTAGGGATGCATTTATAAATACTTATGCTTAAAATTTCTATTTGAAATCGATATATTTCTGTGAAGCTGTTTTGTGAGAATGTCCATTCTTAAAAAGTGCTATACAAATAAAATTGAACTGTATATTTTTACATTTTACATTTAATTTTTTTTGCATGTGCATATGTCTGGGACTTAATAACAGTGCCACAGTATGGAGGAAAAACAGGCAAGCTACTTATTCTCTATTGTTTGATCAGCTTCCTTGTGCTGTTTAAGTGTGAACAGTTAATTTCTGTAATCATTTTCATTGTAGATGCTATGCTGTGGCCTTTTGTATATTTCAGTCGTATAATATTAGGTATTTTTTTTAGGTATTTGGATGAGGCACTGCTGTGCTTGAAACCATTGAGCTGATGCTAGCAGTGCCATGAAAGCATGACATGGATGTATATACTTCTCACTGCATACTCATGTCTGGGCTCTAAGCCTAGTCTACATATCATTAAAGCATACACCTTCTGCTGCACACTGATATTTCTTAACTCAGCATGTACAATGCTTTGAATTTTAAAAAACTCTCGTGTAGTCTTCAAACCTAAACCTTTGTTTTGCATACAAGTGTTCTGGATTTTCTAAATTAGTAAATACACTTGACAAATGAGGGGTTCAGGAGACTGAAGAGCCATAGACTGATGGGCTGCTTTAGTTGCATTTATTCACATGTTCACTGCTCAATTTTGTGCTGTTCAGCATCTTTATGGCTCTACAGTCTCACTCTGAGATGCACACAACAACTTAAACACACATTTAAAACATGCACATGCACACACAGCTCTATGCTGAAATTCAAACTTCGTTCTCTCTCTCCATGACTCTCAGCTCTCTCTCGTCTTTATGCCTTTGGCTGTTGACTGCAATACAGAGCAAACTCATTAATTAAATCTGTCAGTCCAGCTTCCACCTCCACATACTCCCGCTGCCCAACTCAGACCGAGGAGCCATACAGCCTGCCACTAACTACCCTTTGACACCCCCCCCCCATCTCCCTCCCTCCTTGATGAGAGAAGAAATTCCCTGCCATTATCTGCACCCTCAGCCTATGGATCATGTCGAACTCGAATGGCTGCAATGCCAGATACCCACAAGTGCTCTGTGCATTGGAATCCTTTATGCAGTGGAACCACTGGAGCCAGGCATGATCCAAACATAGAGTGAAAGGGCAGTACCAGAGGGTAAGGACCACCCACATGATGGCCAAACACTCCTTCTCAATGGTGCTGTACTTTGTTTCTCACACCAAGAGTTTTTGGCTGATGTACAGCCCCATGCACTCCGCCCCCTTCAATATCTGGAATAAAACAGCCTCCAAGCATATCTGATGCATTGGCCTGTAAAATAAAAGAGAGAAAAAAGTCATGAGAATGTAATAGTGGCCCGGAGCTATTATCTGAGTGAAGGTCTGTTGCCACAGCTCTGTCCACTGGATTGGATCTGGTGCTTCCTTTTTAGTGATAACAGTGAGCAGGCAGGTGACCTCTAATAATAGCCAGCCAGCCCCAGGAACCTTTTTTGGCTTGGGCCTCAGGAAGCTCACAATTATAGCTGTCTTATCAACTTGGGGACACGCTTGCCCATGACCCAAGTAGAAGCCCAGATACCATACTTCCACCCACCCAATTCCACACTTCTTTGGGTTTGTTGTGATCCCTCAGAACAGCTCTCAAGTGTTGCATGTTCCACTGCCAATCATTACTATACATAATAACATCATTTTCAGTGGTGTAGGAGGTGTGTGGAATGATGATTCTGTCCATGAATCGCTGAAACATCGTGGGGGATTCAGAACAACCCAAACAGGTTGGTGTAAACTAAATGGAGTGAAAAGGCCATTTTCATGCAGGAAAAAGGAGTCAAGGGGATCTGCCAACATCCAACTGTCAAATTCAGTGTCGAATAAAAGCAAGCCACATCTAAACAATCAAGCAGTTTGTAAATGCAAGGCATCAGGTATATGTCAAACTTAGACACTGCATTGACTTTTGTATAGTCAGCACAAACATGGACCATCCTGTCAGCCTTAGGCACCAAGACCACCTGGCTACTCTGGTCACTGTGGGACTCCTCAATTACCCCCATGTGGAGCATAGCCTGAAGCTTATCCCAAACCACATTTTTCTTGTGCTCGAGCAGACAATATGGATAGCTGCACACAAACACAACTGGGACACACCTGGGACCATCTTGGTGTGGTGTTCTATATGATTTCTGAGACCGTGGAGAAGGGAGAACTCCTCAGAAAATTCCACCTGTAGCTTGGCAAATTCTGTGATTTGGGACGGAGAGAGGTGGTCCTCACAGGGGACCATCTCCTCCCTCTTTGGGACCACTGTCACTAACACCATTGGGACCATCTTCTTCCAGGGTTTAAGCAGGTTGAGGTGGTATATCTGTTTTTTACCTCATGTTAAACTCAACTCGCTATGTGACCTCAAATGGCCCTTGCCATTTGCAGAGTGATTTTATCTCCTCATGCTAATTCCCATAGCCAAGTGCCCCTATAACACAGCTTGGCTTTTTGTTCTTGTGCCTGTAGCAAATTGTTATTCAAAGTGTAAAGAATGTGTTTAATTTCACTTGTACTAGAAAAAGGTCCCTTCAAATAATTTGGTCTAATGACATCCCTTGTACCAGGCTTTGGTGAATCGAGGACTGGTTACAACCTGAATTCCCCAGTGCATGATATGTACCTTCTCAGATACTCACAGGTATATGGTATGTCGATCGGGGTCCAGACCAACACCCCACTTCCATTACAGCGGCTCTCTTCAGTGCCAGCATACTGCCCTAAGCTTTCCTCCTGGCAGCTCTAGAATCACTGACCTGTAAGGGAGATAAAAGACACAAAAGGGCAGGGAGACAGAGGGGAACCCCAGGTTTGGGGAACGGGCTTCTGGGGAATTGGCCCTTGGCCAGGTGGAGTGTTAAGGGGCAAGGGAAGGGGCAGGGAGAAGAAGGGAAAAAATGAGAATGAGAGAGAGAGAGAGAGAGAGAGAGAGAGAGAGTGGGCTGTACAGTTGAGATTACAGAGATCAGGGTTCAGTTCAGGCCATTCAAGGTCTTCAACACCAATCTTGGCAATGATATCTTCATGGATTTCACTTTATGTACAGGAGCATTGTCATGCTGGAACAGGTTTAGGACCCTTAGTTCCAGTGAAGGGAAATCTTAATGCTGTAGCAAACAAAGACATTCTATACAACTGTGTGCTTTCAACTTTGTGGCAAGAGTTTGTGGAAGGCCCATATATGAGTGTTATATGAGTATATAGTAATTACTATGAGGATGTAGTAGTTAATATAACACTATGTGATATATAAATCATAAAGTGTTCTTCTGAATGAAATGGCAGAGTTGTAGATTTGAGATGCAGCCTATGATAATAATCATGTCTAAAGTCTAAAGTCACTGTTGTCAGTGTATTTAACATTTCTGTGCATTAAATCACTAAACATTTTACAGTTAAACTTGAACTTGATGTACAGGGTTTTTTTACTATGAAGAATCCTTTAAATTCTAATAATGTATACTACTCGTATTCCTGAGTGTGTGTAAATTTACACATAAGAAAACTAACTACTCTAAGCCTCCACTTTGCATGGGTTTTTGCTCTTTTATATCTAGAATATACTTTATATAGTTTAAATTGTTTATTTTTCACTTACAGCATTTAGCAGAGTCCCTTTTCCAGAGTGACATATAGAAATGCTTTAGAGTCTCTATCAAAAACACATCCTCATGCTAGTTCAGTAGGTCTGGGACTTAGAGTATAATTGAGAATATTTGTGAAAACATTTTGTCATTAGTAGTAAATATCCTGCACCTTCTGTCAATCTGTCAATCATAATGATTTATGGCCTTGTATGATTTATGGACCGTACAACCCCTTTTACCAGTGTCTGTCAGCAGTGATTTCAGCAAGCGG
>JAQQZR010023000.1:0-21923 GCA_030068235.1 Notoglanidium macrostoma
TCTATCTATCTATCTATCTATCTATCTATCTATCTATCTATCTATCTATCTATTTATCTATCTATCTATCTATCTATTTTAAATTACTTCAGTGTTACTACTTCATTTCGAGGTGATTCATTTAGTTTTCACATTACCTTCCATCTGACTACTAGTGTAGGCTATAATTAGAGTAAAACCACAAACTAACAGCAAAACACATACTAATCTTCCCTGGCCTCAAGGAATTCAAGTAGGCCACTGTTAATATACTATACTGAAATCATTAAAGGAGGTTTTAAGAATCTTTACTACAACATGCCTGAACTCGGGGGTGTGCACTATAGTTAACATGATGGTGAACAGGTCGGCCTGGCTGCATGACTGCTATTGACACTTGCATCATATCACGTCTGGTTTTACTATAAATAATTGTGAAACAGTAATGTTTCAACATGGTAACTATTTCCTAGCCTGCTCGAATCTGTGTAATTCCCCACAATCTCCATTGTGTTTGGAGTAAACTGTGTTTGAATTAAATTAACATTTATATCAAAGCACTGTTGAGGTCTATATTATGATTGGTCAGAATATAACATTTTACAGAATAGTGTGGAGTAGTTCTGGCCACATGGCAATTCACAGGTTTATATTAATGTGCTAGTTCTAATACTGTATTGTTTCTATAGAAATGATTTTCTGTCATAGGGAAGCCTTCAGGACAGAGGGTTGTGCAGGGCAAATTTAATTCTTTATGTTACTGACTTAAACAGAGAAAAAAGAAGAGGATGGTGAGGGAACAACCCCATGATAAGAAGATAACATTGAAAAATTTGGTGCAAGAGAAATAAAACAATTCAGGATGTACTGTTCTTCAAGGTGGGACTATATTCACATTGTCACAGAACATACAGTATGGTGTGCTACCAGATAGTGGCACTGCATCAGTGCAAAAATAGGAAAGTCACCACTTCTGGTTTAAGACTGAAAGAGTATTTGGTGGAATCAGCTGAGGGTGTGCTAGTGGTTGAAGGTGATTTCAACACAGTTTTGGATCTCAGCTTAGAAACCTTCATCTTCAAGGCATTCACCTTTTCTTTGAATCTCAGAGACACCTGGTCATACTTACACCCTACTAAGGAGGGATTTACACAACATCATAATGAGAATTACTAAGTTGAGACATGTTTTTTTATGACAGAGGACAACATTAAACATGTATGTAGGAATAAAGTTCAACAACAGAACATTTCTGATCATTATCCTCTTATCTTAATACTCACAGTTCATGTGCAAAGTGAAAAGAAAATCCCAAATGTTGCCACATGGTTTGAGGAATGGAAGTACAATTCTGACAGGAGAGCAGGCAAGATTAGTGGGGCAGAAATATTGAGTGTGATCAAGTCTTTAACTGACTTAGAAGAAATGAATGAAATGACTCTGAGATGTGATGAATTGCAAATCTAAACCTATAACGGTATCAGTGTCCACTGACAGAAATCTTAAAGATACACTCCAACAACATGTTAAAGAACAAATGTTCATATATGTCATTTAATGAGTCTTATCGTTCAGGTGACAGACAGATCTTCAATGTGGAATATTTGATATTCTCCTTCTTTCAAGGGAAAGATAGAAACAAATATTAACATCATGCTCACCTTAACCTTAACCCTTGAGGCACCTTGGGACTAAAATGGGTCCATTTTTCTTATTTTATTTTTTTAAATTCTCAATATCTCAGTCAGTTTAAAGGCTAATTGTATGAAACTTGGCCAGGATTTGTTTATTATTATTATTTTTTAAATTCCATGATCCCCTCTATGGCAAGGTGTATAGAATAGGAGATATGCATATATGCGTACACTCTTTACCCTAAGGGCCATTTTGGGCCCATTGACTTCCATTATAACCACATATTTTTGATATACTATAATCCTGACATATTATATTGCTTTTCCCATGATTACCTAATAAATCTAAGCCTCTACCTTCAAAATACAGGGAAAACAGGATTTAGGTGTAATGACCCCCCTAAACCACCAGGGCCAGCAGAGATAAAGTTTCAATGGAGGTCTGGTTCTCTTACCTTGCAAAATGTTTGGAAATAAAAAAGGCAAACAATACAAAAAATGGTCTTGGTGTGTTGGGATTGATATGAGAGTGGTAGTGTTGGCAGAATAATGCATCAAAATCAATGTTGTGATCAATTATTGACCTAGTCAAGGTTGTAAAAAACCTCATCACAAATATTCCACTTTGCACCTAATTTTTGGAAGATGTTGCAAATAATATGGATTACTACAGTTGTTCAATAGGTCTGTTATAAAAAATACTGTATTTTGTATACTGTATGTCTCAAATGCATTACGAAGGCAGGAAATGCCACTAATAAGCTTTTAACGAGGCGCACCTGTTCACTGAAAAGCATTCCAGGTGACGACTTCATGCAGCTGGGTAAGATAATGCCCACAATATCATCAAGCTAAATGTGGGCTACTTTGAAGAATCTAAAATATGAAACATGTTTTATTTATTTATTTATTATTATTTTTTTTTTACACTTTTTTATTTACTACATAATTCAGTATATGTGTTGCTTCATAATTTGAGGTATTCAGTATTGCTTTACAATGTAGAAAACAAACAAACAAAAAAGAAAAACCTTTGAAAGAGAAGGTGTGTCAAAACTTTTGACTGGTAGTGTATATCAGAGAGGACCAGGCCAGGAAAGACCATATTGCGTTAGTTCTTAAGAGGCAATAATTAACCCTGTGTGTTAAGAATACTTACTAACTACATTGGAGCCTCTGGCTTTGCATACATCAGCTGAGACACATGCTGACAAATCTGAAATCCAGACAATTTATAGTTAGCCTTGTTTACAAAATCTTTCATGGAATGTTGGATGAACATATGAAAGTTTACAGTGTTTAAGTGTTATTGAAATTGCGGTTCTAAAATTATTTATTCAATTTTTTATAATGCATTTACAAACTTAAATCTGCAATTTATTTATTCACCTTCCTTAAGGAGTTTGAATATAAATTTAAAAGGAGCTAATGCTAGGGATGCCATGATACCCAAAATGTGATATTTGGTACAATACCATTGTAATTCTATGATTCAAGATACCAATATCAATACCATGGCAAAAAATAAACCAATGACATGAATGCCTTTCAACATTAATTATTTTATACCATTCCAGCAACAAGAGTGAGATGGAGCTTTCAAGTAATAAAAAGGCATTACTATTATTTAAAACAATATTGTGCCAAAAACAAAAATGGTGGTATAGAATTTTTACTGTCCACCTGCCCTTAAATGTAAAAAAGAGTGCAAATAATTAGCCTAGGTGTAGAAAATTAACGTTACAAAAAAAGCCTTGATGTATTTTGAACAAACAATACTGTGTTATAACTCACGTAAACATTTAAACTCTGACACTCAAGCTGACTATATTAGTTATTTAAATTATGTTTTCCTTCATTTAAAAACATGATCATATCACTATCTTATACGAAGAAGTTTCAATGAATTTTGTTTCATTGAAATTTTTGTTCATGTTCAATGTAGGGATGAAAATGACATGAAAATATAATATCATTATAACGGGAAAAAGTATAACAGTTATCAGTATTAGTGCAGTATTGCTAAAATGTGCTGAAAATGTTCAGAAAGTACTGATATACTAACTGAAATAATTTCACCAAATTTCATACTGAAAACCATAAATAAAATTAGCAGCATTATGAACTTTTTGTTTGCATATAAATATTAAAATAATAACACAGCCAATATCTTATATAAACACATGAAAAGCATATCAAATGAGCATTAACACTTCTACACTTAAGAGTATCTCTGAAACAAATGCACGCTGCAATCTGCGCATGTGCACCTGCATCTGGGAGACTGTTGTTAACCTTGGTTGATGGTGGACCTTGTTTAACAGGAGTTTCAAATGGCAGTTTTAAGGACAATTAAAATGGTAACGGTGTCTGGAATTTTACAGTGGATTACCTTTGGCTAAGCATGATAGGTTAATGTTTGCTATCAAAATCAAATCACCCTAAAAGTAAAAACACAAAATTAAAAGTAAAAACTCCTACACAAAAGGCTCAATAATACTACAATATGTAACAAAAATATCTAGTTACAAACAGAAAGATGAGCAATGAAAATGATACTTAACTGGCGAGGCAAAATCTGAGCACAGGAAAACTGGTACTTAAAGCACAAATGTACATGAAAGACAAAACTGAAACTAAACAAGCTCAGTAAAGTCTTGGCACATGGATCTTGTAAACAAAGAATCAAGAAACAAGTCTGTATTGACATCTACAATAACCCATGCCATTAAGCACATCAAGAGTCCTTTTAAATTGTCCATAATCAGTCCAATAACAACAACAACAACAACAACAATAATAATAATAATAATAATAATTATAATTATTATAATTATTATTATTATTGTGACCACTACAACACCTTTGTTGTTTTGGCCCTCTTCTTCCTTTTTCACTTGCTCCCGTTTGGGGCTGCCATGGTGGATCATCCATTGGTCACCCATTGATTTGGCACAAGTTTCCACCGGGTGCTCTTCCTGTCACAGGCAACCCTCACAGTTTATCTGGGCTTAGGACTGTGACTACGACTGCACTTGCACACCGTTGTCACACTCACATTCTCACCTGTGAGCCAGTTGTCCCAATCCACATGTCTTTGAACTGTGGGAGGAACCCATGCAGGCACAGGAAGAACATGCGGACTCCACACAAAAAAAAATTGTGGTCAACCCAGGGATTGAATCTGGGACCTTCTTGCTGTGAAGCAACAGTGCTGACCATTGCACCACTCTTGGTGCTTTGTCAGTGATGATGGCAATACCTTCCAAAACATGGAACACACAAAGTGCTTAACGTGACCATGAGTATGCTGGTAGCCTCTCAAAGCCTCCTGACATGAAGGAGTATCTATCACACCCTTGCCTGTGATCCTTACATAACACTGCCTGAATTCTGCACTAAATTCTGGGTTTGTGTGCGCATCAGAAGTGAGAGTGGTCAAAAGACTGAACAGACTGTAGCAAGTTGTGACAATAAATCTGCTTTCTCAACTTTATCTTAAGGGTTTTATTGAAAATTTCTGAAAAACATAATGATAGACTTGACCTAAGCATTGGAATCAAACAAATTTAAAAGTACAATTTTGTGTAGAATGAAGCCCTGAAGGGAATCTTTTCCAAATCTGGCATTTGGCTACAAATATGTCTTATAAATGGACGTATAGGCAAAGATGCACATTTAACAGTGATTTACATTTACATTTATGTCATTTGGCGGCAGACTCCCTTATCCAGAGCAACTTACATACATCTTATTTTATACATGTGAGCAGTGAAGGTTAAGGGCCTTGCTCAAGGGCCCAGCAGTGGCAGCTTTGCAGTGCTGGGATTTGACCTTCCGATCACTAGTCCAGCGTCTTAACCACTGAGCTACCACAGACCCCTTTACATCTACATTCTTAAAACTGAGGCTGATTTCAGGACTAGTGTTTTGTTTCAGATATGTTCTGCACATTTTTACAGCTTGTGAGCTTGGTAGCTTGTGAGCAGGTCTCCTCCTGCTAAAATGAAATGTCTTGCCCTGTCTGTGTACATTTACCATTACAAAGACGTATACTTTGATTTTGTACCTTATTTTCACAGTGATTCCAGATTCCAGATGGCTAGATTTGACTATGCAAAGCAAACTGAAGTCATTCATTATTCTTATGTGTGTAAACATATATAGGCTTCGCTAAGGCAGTTTGGCCATCCACACTGATTACCTGAATAGAAAAAACTGGAAGCAGTGATTAAGCATGATAAGGAAACTGTATATAGACATTTACATCAGTCTGTCTCCAGGTTCACTGTCATGGATCACATGCTGTGAGCAGCAGCTATTTTGAGGTCAATAGTGAGAGCTTAATCAGGATCAATCAAATGTACATGTTAAATATACTAAAAACTAGAGGTGCTCCCAAAATAAATATAAAACCTTTATTAGACACTGGCTACATGCCTATGCGTTTCTACTGCAAAGTCTTGATGAGGGCATGCCAAACAGCCACAGGTGCACACGTTTTACAGGTAAAAAGAAAGATGCAGTGTGCACATTAATTTTGCTTCAAAACATGATTTTACTTGTGCAAATCATAATAACAGGCACAGATTTGTACATATAGCACAGATATTTGAGATGTCTAGTAGCATTTATTAGTTCATATAGTTTTCTTTATTGTTTATCATCCTATTTTAACTTTATTAAAGTAAAAATGTGAAAATAAAACTTTTTTCTTGGCCACACAAGTATGTAGTGTTCAAAAACACACATTTTCAAAGAAAGCTTAGGTTCAGTTCTTAAAGGGTTAAAAACTAGTGTGCTAAAATGTGCTCATGCAAATGGGGTACAAATGTTGCTGTGTGCACCAGGCATCTCTTATACTTCTCTTGCTTTGTAAGAAAAAAGGACAATTGCTTTTGCCATATATGACATAATCACCAGCTTTTGTTGTAAATCTTCTGGACCAGATATTTATCCTATAGTTACAGCACCTGATGTGTTTTTTCTATGTAAAATCCTTCCTCTATCATCTGACTTACAGGATTCTTCATCTGACACACTTCTTTATAAGTGCCACAAGCTGAGTGCACACGGTAAGTTCCCAGCAAGGGAATCTATTTAACAAAATGTATAAAACTAATTGCAAAAAGTAAGTTAATTATGAAAAAATTTAATTAATAGACACAGACATACATAGAAGATTTTACACAAATAAAAACAAATAGTAACAATATTCTCATTCTTTAAATATATAATGTTTATATTATGAAAGCAGCAGTTTGACATATAATATTAAATTTATTATATAATATATATAATATATTACAAATATTACAGAGGAAATGTTCAAACAAATATTATGTGAACTGGATATTCACATGTATTTCAGTTTCATACATTTCTTAAATGAAATGATTTTTTTTTAAGTGATTTCATTTTAAATATTTAAGCATTTATTAATTTGTAACTCGAACCAAAATAACATACTTTGCTTTGGTTTGTTGCAGTATATCTAGTTATCACAATCAACTTAATATATCAGTGGGGCCATTAGCTTAACACAGAGTTCAGGGCAGCCAGGGGAACATTCCAATTATTAAATAAAATCAGTTGCAATTGAAAGTTTTACTTTAGAATTATCCGACCTGAGACAAGAGTCAAGTAATCAAGGAGCATCAAAAACACACACTGGTGTCGATCTGCATTTCTTGATCCAGCGTGGGGTCACAAGCTTCCTGTCTGGTCTTTAAGGCGTTTAAGATTGCAGTGACATTACACATTGTACTGTCCATTAATGTAATAAACAGTTTTAGGAAGTTTTTATAATTTAAATGGAAAGTTCATACCTATGCAGAGCCTATGGAAATGTCTACAAATGTGTGCCTTCTGTATTATTCTGATGCATAAGCAGTAAAGCACAAAAGCAGTTGCCATCTCTTTTTCCTTTATGGGATATTATTCAGTGAAAACTGTAAAATGTTCAATGAGTGATCATTTACCTAACTGCCACCTAACACACATGTGATTAACTTCTGTACTATATCTCCAATATATACAATAATTCCTGTAGATTTAACAAATGCCTTATTTTTATTATTTCTAACATGCAGTATGTATCTCTCAATTTCTTTCATTTGTACCACCAGCTGACTGCTGAGCACAAGGTAAGTTTCCAACAAGGGAATGTTTATAATATACAGTAACATTTATTTGTAGTTGATATTTTTTCAATCAAACTAAATCTTTTAGTCAGATTTACATATTTATTCCCTAATGTACACTTCACTTATATAGTTATGTATATGCATATAACTATAAGTTTAAAAATGTTAGTGAGTATGTACTGAAAACTGTTTGAATAGAAGAATGTCATTTTATGAAGAAATGTTCATAAAGTAACATTCTCAAAACCTGTTGGCCTGATATGAAATAATTAAAATAAATGCTGTCCGATCCTTGCTATAAACATACAAATCATATGATAAACAGAATATTATAATGTATTTATTTACAGAAGTTCAATCATTAATCATGTCATCACAAGGAAATACAAGCCTCCGTGTTGTCACCTGGAACACTAATGGTATAAGAAGCCCATCCGAAAAGTTTTCAAATGTATTGAGCAGCCTCAGTGATCTTCATGCTGATATTGTCTTTATACAAGAAACACATGCTGGGCCAAATTCTTACCAAATCTTGGCAGATGTTGAAGATTGGAAAGTCTTCTTCACTGTACACAGCTCTTCCAGCAAAGGAGTTGCAATACTGATAAAGAACAGTGTACCTTTTGAGTACATATGCCATGATGAAGACTGTAGCGGAGGTTACATTGTGCTCTTCTGTCATCTGTACGGTGAACTCTACACTCTCGTTAATGTGTACAATCATAAGGATGACAGATTTGTTTTGGTTAGATTGAAAGAATATTTGATGGAAACAGCTGAGGGTGTGCTAGTGGTTGGAGGAGATTTCAATACAGTCTTGGATCCCAGCTTAGATCGGAAACCTTCAGCTTCAAGGCCTTCACCATTTAGAGCTCTTTTAGAAGACTTTATTGTTTCTCTGAATGTCAGAGACACCTGGTCATACTTATATCGTACTGAGGAGGGATTTACACGACATCAGAATGAGAGTCAATCCAGGATAGACATGTTTTTCATGCGCAATGACACAATGGGACGAGCACATAATATCACAGTAGAGCCCAATGACATTTCTGATCATCATCCTCTTGTCCTAGAACTCAGAGTGCAGCAACAGGCTGTAAACATAATTCCCAATGTTGCCTTATTTTTGGATGAATTTGGATATGATGGAGAACCAGATAGGAGTTGTGGGAAGATTAGTGGGGCAGAAATACTGTGTGCCATCCAGGCATTGGCTGACTCAGAAGAACAAAGGCCTGATCAACTGCCAGTGCGCCACTACAAAAGGTTTCAGCATCCAATGTCAGAAATTTTAAAGATAAACTACAACCTCATGTTAAAGAACAAATTTGTACATGAGGTTTTCAAAAACCTGTTAAGAAATCTTTCACTAAGCAGACACGTCTTCAATGTAGACTATTTGATATTTTCAGAAATTTTGGCCAGGCGCCTCAATGCATTCATTTCATTAAAAACAACATATTTCTGTGAAGCAATCTGTGCCATTGTGATCTTTGACAGAAGCCCACAGAACATCAGGTGGTCTTTCCTGGAGACAATATTTGAGAGGCTAAATCATTGCTATCACCAGGGAAACTCAAAACAGGCCTCGTTTGCACCCCCACCAAACTTCCACATTCTGGATTGTCTTCTTCACAAAACCCAAAGCTCTCCTCAAGACCTCAGAGATTTGCAGCCTGGCTGTCCACTAACCAGTCCTATCCTTAATCTGGCTCTGGACCAGCTGGATATAACTCTTGGAAATGAGATTGACTGCAAAACCACATTTATTTATCATCACAAACAGATTCTGCTCATATATGCACAGCAGAGCACAGAAGAGCAAGTTGTTAGGATAGTAGAAAATTTCCAGGATGTTTCAGGAATTAGACTGAGTGTCAGATAATAGTAGTATAAAAACTGGTTCATTTTACATTTCATTTAAATGTCATGATGGTTTTAAAGAATTCTTTTGTAAAAACAAATAAGCTACCTTGATCCTAAATATTAATAAAACTTCTATAGGGTTTTTTAGCAGCAATATAATATAAAGCATAGGATAATTTGAGAAGCCTTTTTTCTCTACACATCTACATTGCAAATTGTGATACAACTTACCTAAAAATATCAGATGTACATTTCTTTTTTTATGTCCAGATTTAAACATAATACTTGTGCTGGCTTTTATCTCTTATGTATTTATTATCTTCAATCATGACTGCTATTATGATTTTGTTTATTGTACTTCTTTGTTTTTAATATATGCCTTAATTTGTTATTAATTGTGTACAGGTTTTAAACATGTTTACTGTATTTTTTTAAAAGTGTGGTCCACTTTGAAATAATTGTGTCATACATTCCTGTGTTCCTCTATATTGGGATTGGCAGAAAGGCATTTTGAATACAAACTATTTAAAACTCTCAGGTTAATACCAAAGATGGAGCAGAGAAGTTTCTTTCAACATCACATTAGCAGCACAATAGGTGATCACTGTTCATCACTAGAATCACTAGAAAGTGGTTTCAGATTCTACTTGCAGTTACTTTAATTTGCTTAAATTTACTTAGATTTGCTATAAGAGTTGGGAGTATTGTATTAATCTGTAAGATGCATGAATGTATTTGTACACATAAAATAGATGTTTAAATTTTTAACAAGATGTAATTGTTGCATTCCATTTTGTTCTCCAGTTTTGTAAATTACTATTTTGTTAATAATATATAGCAATGATGCAATGATATAGTGCAATCATTATATATACATTATGAGCAGGTTTTAACTTTTGTCCAGCCTACATTCAATTGTATTTATGTTTGCTGTGTTTATGAGAAAATTGATTTAAAATCCTTAATATGCCATTTTTCTTTCTTGGGGGCCTGTGGCTAACTTTATAAACAATTTTAGGAATTTTTTTCCTTTTTCATTAAAAGTTATGAATCCTTTTCACACAATGTAGTTTGTCCACACATGTGCATGTTGGCTCTGTTGTGTATTATTCTGTTACTTTCATCCCAGTTCTGATCAGGTACTTTCAGCTGTAAGGCATTCACCACTAAGAGTTATTTTAGAAGATTTTACTGCATCTCTCAATTCAATTCAAGTCAAATCAATTCAATTCAATTGCATTTGTATTGCACTTTTTACAATGGACATCATCACAAAGCAGCTTTACAGAAATATATAAATTCCGGATGTAAATTTTACATTTATAAATGTATCCCCTTCAGTGAATCTCAGAAACACTGGGTAATACCTTCATTAGATGAGGGCTTGACACAATTGTAAAATTAGAATCACTTCAGGATAGACTTAGGATAATCCTAAAAAACCCTGGCTAGGTACATATTTTGATAAATGAGACCCCTGATTCTTGAAACTAAGATTGAGTGCGGGACTGTTACATTATTTGAGGTGATAATTGTTTATATTTCCTTACAGTTGTGTTTGAAAGTTTGTGAACCCTTTAGAATTTTCTATATTTCTGCATAAGTATGACCTAAGACATCATCAGATTTTCACACAAGTCTTAAAAATAGATAAAGAGAACAAAGTCAAACAAATGAGATGAAAATATTATACTTAGTCATTTATTTATTGAGAAAAATGATCGAATATTACATATTTGTGAGTGGCAAGCCAGAATCCACACATTAAGATGTGCGTCAGGAGGCAATTGCTTGGTCTCTGTGGGACAGACCCAGTAATAACAGAGTTGACAAGAGGAGGAGCATACTGTGTGACAGTGTAGTGGGGGGGAAGTCAGTGTACAGGCAGTACACAAGAAAAAGCTTCTTCAACGCTAGATGAGATCCTCAAAGTCGTTACTGAGCAAGGCAAGGCTATTGGAGAGGTAGTCAATGTGATGAGGCAAAGTGTTACTCCCAGAGACAAGCCAAACCAAGGTGGGAGGTCGGGACGAAGGTTTGAGTTCTTAGAGGATGGGAAGCCCATCTGTTTCAAATGTAAGGAAGTAGGACACATTGCCAGGGAGTGTAAGCTTGGCAAACCATGGAGCCAGCACACTGCCAGTGATGCTCCCTTTCAGGGAAACGAGCTTCCTTGGTTGATGAGAGCTGCGAAATCCGAGGAGGGACTAAAGGCTCAAAGACCCTTACTCGTGAGAGATTTTTTTGAACGAGCAGTTGGTAGGTCTCCGGAAGTGGAAGTTGATTTAGGTGGAGCTGAGGCTAGAGCCCTGTTGGATACTGGCAGCCAGGTTAGCACCATATCTGAGTCATTTTTCCGGCAACACTTGTTTGGTGAACATGAAGACATAGCCCCTACAGCCAAATGGCTGAAGCTAACTGCAGCTAACTCTTTGACATAGGTTACATTGAGCTGGATGTGCAAGCTATGGGGTTAATTGTACCAGAGTGTGGGTTTTTGGTAGTCAAGGATACAGCCCCAGAAGACCAAGAGCTAGTTTCAGAGGACTCTAAAGCAGGAAAGGTAGGTGCAGAGCAGCAGGGAAAAAAGACCAATCCATGACAGAAAAATCACCCCCAGTACTCATAGGTAAGAATGTAATCAAGAGATGTAAGGAGTTGGCTATCGCCAGTTTTGACTCTGCCCTTGGAGGGGAGATAAACTCAGCTTGGAGAGAAATTTTTCAGGGAGTACAGACACGTGATATTGTAGAAAAGACATCTGCCAACAGATTAGCAGGTGGAGATACAGTACGGGTACTTGTGGCTTTGGTTGCCACAGTGTATGTGAAAGGACTCAGGTAGTGCTTAGATGATCAACCTTTGATGCTGTTAGAGTCTACGAATGCACTGTTACCCAGTGGTCTTGTGGTACTTCCTACTCTGGTAGAGCCTAACAAATCAGTGTTCCCAGTTCAAGTAGTGAACCTCTCACAGGAAGACTTGTGGGTGGCGCCTAGAATGAGACTTGGTGTTCTCACTGAGGTTGAGTGTGTTGAGGAGGCAGTGGAGGTGCAATTCAACCGTATATCTGCTGATCATGAGGAAGTGTCAGTAGGGAGGAAGGAGATAAAGACAGACAGTGAACTGCAGTCCTTAATAGAAAAGCTAAATATTGGTGGCTTACCAGATCAACAGGTTAGGATGGCAGCACTGTTAGCCCAGTATGCGGATGTTTTTGCTTGCAAGGATGAGGACTTAGGTTGCACTGATAAGGTCAAGCATGAGATAAACCTAGTGGATGATGTCCCAGTCACACAGCCTTACAGACGCATACAACCCACACAGTCCAAAGAGGTTAGAGAGCACATAGCACAGCTGCTCAAAAAGGGTGTCATCAGGGAGAGCACTAGTGCATATGCATCTCCCATTGTACTTGTGAGGAAGGTTGACAACAGCTTGAGGTTGTGTGTAGACTACAGGCGACTAAATTCTAAAAATAGACGAGACGCTTTTCCTCTGCCTCGTATTGACGAATGCTTTGATGCTCTGCATGGGGCCAAGTTCTTCTCAACTATTGACCTTGCTAGTGGATACCACCAGGTGGCTGTACATAAGAAGGACAGCCAGAAGACAGCCTTCACCACTCCTTTTGGAGCATTCGAGTACACTAGACTTCCATTTGGTGTTTGCAATGGTCCGGCAACATTCCAAAGACTCATGCAGGCCACCATGAGTGACTTGTCTCCCAGATAATGCTGGTGTACTTGGATGATATATTAGTCTATTCACGAACCTTTGAGGACCACCCGGTGAGACTACAGTCTCAGTCTACTACTGTTGCAGAGACTTAGGGAAACGGGGTTAAAGGTTAAGGTGGAAAAATGCCACTTCCTCCAGTCCAGTGTACGTTTCCTTGGTCATCAGATTTCAGCTGAAGGCATAGGCACAGACACAGACAAGGTAGCAGCAGTGATACAGTGGCCAATACCTGGTACAGTCAAAGATTTGAGATCATTCTTGGGATTTTGTAGCTATTATAGGAGGTTTATGCAGGGATTTTCCCTGTTGGTCGGTCCCTTACATGATGTGGTCAATGCATGCATTAGAGAGAACAGCCTTGTAAAGTCCAAGAGTCTATTTGACAGTCTGTGGACACCAGCATGTGAGGAGTCATACAACCAACTGAAAAAGACTTACCAGCTCTCCTCTACTTGGTTAAGCAGATTTCTCTCTCCCATTTGTTGTTGAAACTGATGCCAGCAGTTTGGGGCTAGGTGCAGTGCTATACCAGGTGTTTTTGGGTTGGGATGTATGAAGATGTAGAGCAGTGGGTTAAGTAGTGCCAGCGGTGCATACTAACCAAGATGCCACAGCCTAGAATACGTATTCCCATGAAACCCTTCTTAGCTTCACACCCTCTTGAAGTTGTTGCAGTAGATTTTAGTATGTTGGAGCCTGCCTCTGATGAATGAGAGAATGTTTTGGTGGTAACAGATGTTTTCACCAACTTTACACAGGCATTTCCCACACGTGATCAGAAGGCAGATACTACAGCCAAGGTACTCCTCCGGGAGTGGTTTATGAAGTATGGTGTGCCTGAGAGGTTACATTCAGATCAGGGCAGAAATTTTGAATTTTGACGGTCATTCAGGAGCTTTGTAAGTTGTATGGGGTAAAGAAAACTCATACCACACCTCATCACCCACAGGGTAACGCACAGTGTGAGTGTTTCAATAGGATGCTTCACGATCTTTTACGCACCCTGCCGCCAGAAAAGAAACGCCGTTGGCCTGAATATTTGCCAGAGCTGGTCTATGCATACAATGTAACACCACATGCACAACAGGTCACTCACCATACTACCTCATGCTCAGGGCGCACCCACACCTTCCAGTAGATGCTTTGTTAGGTCAAGAACAAGTGGTGGATAAAAAACAGGACAGGATAGTGGTCCACCAAGAGCGTATGAAAGAGGCACACAACAGAGCAATGCAGTATGCTGAACAGAACGCTTCAGAGAGACTTGAACATGACCAGGGTAATGTATACTGTCCCCCTGTGGAAGTAGGTCAGTTGGTTTACCTACATCACTGGCCACAGGGTAGAAACAAAATTCAGGATGCCTGGAGTCCCACTTTGTACAGAGTTGTTGAGGTTCAGGGAAGCACACACACAGTGGAGCTGGTGGAGGGTGGTCCAGCAAAGAGGGTGCACCAAGCCAATCTTAGACCTTGTGCCAGACCCATTCCAGCACCTAGAAAAGAGAGAAGTAGAGTCCCCACTGTGGTCACAGCCCTTCCCACTGAGGTTTCAGTAAACTTCCCAGATCTAGATCCAGATCCAGAGTATGTAGTGTTGGAAGAAACCACATACCAAAGTCCAGACCAGAGAGATGAAGTCCCTCATAAAAACAGTGAGGCCTTAGAACCTGTAGACCTTGTTGAGCCTGAACTTGTCAAACCTTCTGTCACTGAAAATGTGTCTGAACCAGTGTTCGCTACCTCAGTACCACACAGCAGATCTGTTAGGGATGATGAGGTTACTGCACCCACTCCAGCACCACGCCAGAGTCCGAGAGTAACTGCAGGAGTGCATTCTAACCCACATCACATCCCTAAGACAGCAGGTAATACTATAACATTAAGTCCTGATGTGTTGTCACAGTTGTTGACTGGTATGGGTGCTGTGTTCTTTAGAGAAGCAGTTAATGAAGTAAAATGTTGGAATTGAGTAACATTTGTAATATTTATCAAAACAGAAGATTTAGAACACATAATGCATAAAGGATTTTTTTTTAAAAGAAAATAGTACAGGAAGTGGACATTTATGTATGATTTATGAAATTATAGTATTTCTCAAATACTGGTTTGTTTTAGTTTTAAGTGATGTAATTTTAAATAATGAGCATCAACTTTGCAACTTTATGTTAATGTTTTATGGATTGCTTGATTTTTTATGTAAATAAATCATAACATATTATTAAACATATGCAGTTACAGAATATAAGGACAGAGTATAAAATACCATTGGGTTCATTAGCTTATATTGGTTATATATTGGTTAGGGATTGCTTATATTGGAAACTTTTACTTTATAGTTGTCTGACCTGAGATCAGGTGATGAAGGAGCATCAAAAACAAATACTGGTGTCTCTCTGCATTCTTTGATCCAACTTGGGCTCTCAAGCCTATCTGGTCTTTAAGGTACGTTTGCCATAATATTACACATTGTATTGTACACTCACATGTACACTAATGTGATACATAATATAAGAAAATTCTTCTTTCTTCCTTTTAAAGTTAAAAGACATGAACCTATGCAAATTCATGTGCACAAAAGTATGAGATAATTTACCCAACTGTTACACTGTTAAATTACACATTATCAAGTTACACATTATCAACTTGTCTGTAATTTCACTATGTGCAATAATTCTTGTAAAATTAATTAATGCATTAATTCATTAATAAATATGTATTTCTTCATATTTGTATTTCTTTCATTTGTACCACCAGCTGACTACTGAGCACAAGGTACATTTACAACAAGGTAATTATTATAATTTTGTAATTATTTTGGGATTGATATTTTATATTGGTTTTTCTTTGCTTTTAAAAATAGAATACAGCGATAGACTGAAATAAAATAAAATGATTGCATTTTAATTTATGTATTTCACTTACAGAATTTACATTTTTAATAATGATGTCACAAGCAAAATGAAAACTCTGTATTGTCACCTGGAACACAAATGGTTTAAAGGGTAAAAAAAACTAAGACACCTCAAAAGATTACAAAAGTGTTGAACAGCCTTAGTGCCCTTCAGGCTGATATTGCTTTTATACAAGAGACATATGTTGGACCGAAGTATTGTGAAATCTTCAAAGAAGCTGAACAAAAAAACTGGAGTGTATGCTTCACTGTACACAGCCCTAAAAGCAAAGGCGTTGCAATACTGATAAATAAAAACATCAAATTTGACTACATATGCCATGATGAGGCTTGCAGTGGAGGTTACATTGTGCTCTTCTGTCATCTGTATGATGAACTGTACACTCTTGTTAATGTATACAATCATAAAGTAGACAGAGTTGTCTTGGGCAGACTGAAATACTATTTGTTGGAGACAGCTGGGTGTCCTAGTGGTTGGAGGTGATTTCAACACAGTTTTGGATCCCCGCTTAGATCAGAAACCTTCAGTTTCAAGGCATTCCCCATTTAGAGCTGTTTTAGAAGACTTTACTGTTTCACTGAATCGCAGAGACACCTGGTCATACTTACAACCTACTTACACCCACCCAGAGTTCAATTAAATTTGTGCATTTAATGGAATGGACCCAACTTTTAAGCACAGGTCACATAGTTCAAAGAAATCACTCAAAGCCCAAAATTGCTATGATTTTCATGTTCATGATGACTGTATGTAAACGTCTGACCTCCACTGTATATACAAAGAAAAAAAACCTTTAAACATATGTTTACAAATGGCTAATATCACATTATACTAACTTCCAGAATTCCATCAATAATAGAAAGGAAAAAAATTAATCAAAAGTTGACAATTAATAAATTATATGCTATAGTTTATGCAGTTGCTCATGTATGTAGTTATGATTATTATGTACATATTTTCCTGAACACTTGAGTATATTACTTCTTTACTAAATGATCAATAATACATTGGTACATGTTTAAAATCATTTTAGTTACAATGTAATTGACCTTCTAGTAAGTGCGTAAAGATGTAAAAATGCTGTAAAAAGTTGTACAAATTCTCTTCACAAGGGCTATGGTAAAATTTCTGGAAATCTAGATGGAATACTTAACATGATTAATTAGACTCAAATAGATTAATAATTTATAAATTTTTCTGTAAAATATATAACACCACTGTTACGAGGCTGAGTATTACAAATGGTATTTTGTTGTAATGCGGTGTTATTTGTCCTGCCTGCCTGTGGGTGGTGCTGTTTATTTGGAGTGTTTGGAGTTGTAGGTTGCTGATTGGATGGAAGACTGAAGAGGCACCATTTTTAAATGACCCTTGCTGAGAACGAGGGTTCTCGTTCTTCTCCCATCTCCCAACCTGACCATACCATGCAGTGTGATGAGTGAATGTAGAGCTGATGTTAGAAGTAAATTTAAGCATATGTAATGTTAATGCTGATTTTATGCTGGAGTTGTTCTAGTCCCTTGTGGAACTGACTATTCATTGATAAAATTCATTGCAGTCTGTAATTGTAGGAGTGAGAAGCCATTTTCTTTCCTGTAACTTTTACCCTTGTTTTTGTTGTGGGGTTAGGTAAGTGACCTGTATTTTCTTTTCTTTTCTTTTAGGGTAGCTAGTGGGAGTCATCGTAGTTTGTTTTGTTTATTATTTTGGCTGTGCTCACCCCAATGTTTACGCTGGGCATTTGGAATAAATGAATCTCTTGGACTGGAAGCTGGTGTAATGGTTGTTCTTGAGAGTGGGAGAAACAAAGGGGAAGCCATTTTTTATGCTATGCCCAGTACCCCTAGGTAACCCCTAGATAACACCACAAGTATGAAGCGCTAAACAATGATTTTCTAAACCCTACATTTGTCTTCAATCTTGTCTTATAAATGTGTGTTTAGTTAAAGAAGCATAATTAACCATAGTTTGAATTAGTGCTATTACAATCTACAATTATCTCTATTCACAATTTCTCTTATTCAGATGCCAAGAAAAGAAAGATACTTTTGTTTGTGCCTAATTTTACAGTGAATCCAGGATTTGTCTTTCACATAGGTTAGATTTGACTATGCAAAAGCCAGCTGAGGTCATTTCTTATTCATATCTTTGCAAATGTATGTAGCCTTAGGTTAGGCAGTCTGACTTTCTGCATTGAGTATCTGTATGGGAGTTTCAAGCAGATACTAAACATGATACAGAACTGAATGTAGACATTTGCATCAGTGTGTGTTTATGGATCACAGTCATATGAGATCACATGCCGTGAAGCCACCCAGCAGAAGCTGTTCTGAGATCAAAAGTGAGCTTAAATGTGATCAAGCAAACCTACAGTACATTTTAATTTTTCTTTGAAATTTGACTTTACATGCCCAAATCATTTGTACATACAGCACAGAGACATGAGATTTCTAGCAGCATTTATTAATTTATAAATGGTTATATTGTTGTTTTTTATTGTTATCACTTTTAACCTGTTATATACAGTATTGTATGTTCTTGCTAGATTTGCTTTTTTCTTGTTTCCACAGTTTTCACATTGTTTTGTATTTAGAAACACATTTCCAAACAATCTTAGTTTCAGACCTTAAAGGGTTAAACAGTACATCATGGAAATAGACAAATGCTCATGCAAATGTGGCACAAAAGTGTATATGTGCATGAACCTGCTTTTCTTTCTCTTTTTCTTTCCTTTGTGTTTTAAATAGGACCTATACAATTTTTTTATACAGCATTACATAAAGCAATCACTGCTATTCACTGTAAATCTTATGGACCTGCTATTAATTCAGTATTCACAACACCTGTGATGTGCTTTTACTATGTAAAATACTTCCACTTTGTTCAGAGTTCCAGTCAATTGTATATTTAGTCTGATTATTTGCCCAATTCACTTCTTTATTTCTGACACCAGCTAAGAGCATAAGATAAGTTTCTAGATCCCAGGTAAGTTATTTTCAGATGAATCCAATTTGATCTGGATGGATCTGATGGTAGAGTGTTTGTGTGCAGAAAGCCAGGAGAAGAATTTCATTGCATCAGCTGCATTTTAAACTAATACTTTGTCAAAATTAAAGTGCTAGAATGGCCTTCCAAGAGTCCTGCTCTAAACCCTATAGAGCTTAGGATCCCAGTAGGATGCAATGGAGAAGCGAATTCTTGATGTTCCAGTGTGGATGAACTGAAAGTGGACTGAAACTATCACATGAAAATTCCAAACATTGTCAAGAAATCCAGTTGCTCTATACTATAATTCAGTTCACTCTAACTATGACCATTAATGTTTTCTCCAAGTTGTAATTCATAATTTAATGTTGTTGGGTTTTTTTTCTTCTAAAAACAGTAGCACATAAATCATGATACAAAGGAAATATGCAAACAAAGCTTCATTCATGGTAATTTACCATCAAGCGTGCAAACATCAAAAGCAAACTGGGATGCCTGACATGACTTTGCTGTGCTAATTATTTTAGGGCTGTGAAAATAGTAGGAGTTTATGAAAACAAACATGGAAAACAGTTATACAGTTGGCATTAACAAGGGAACAGTGGAAGATAGTAATAAAGGCTAATCTCTAACAAAATTTGTTTGAAGACAAAAAAAACCCTCTTCATATTTAAAAAAGAATTAACTAAAAATCATACAGCTAAAAAAAGAAAATATTAAGCATTTATGGTTGAGATAGCTTCAACAATATCAAAATTGCCATCTGTCCTACTTTTATGTTTTTTGGTGCAGTAAGTATTCAGAACACAAAAGTTTCTTACAGTGTAGCATGCACACAAGTGAAAACTTGAAACAATAATTTTTACAATCAACCAAAATTCTGTCTTTAGAATGCTGATTGTTTTGTCCAGCAAGAGTACAATATTGCAAGATGAAGTCCAAAGTTTATTTCTCTCCATGAGTTTCTGAAGAGATCTGAATGTGGTGAGGTGGCAGGAGCACTGACAGCGGGAGAACAGAGGGAGACACTTATTCTCGATAATGGATAGAGGATCAGATGAAGGAGGTATTAGTGACAGACGAGGTTGGAATAGAAAGAAACGGACAGCTGTCATGAGGTTGAGAACTGGACATACTTGTCTTAACATCACACTACATCATATAGGGAAACACTCTATGGGATTATGTTTGGTATGCCAGATACCAGGTGTAGCAAGTATTCTAAATAAAGGGAAGAGCTATACACAGATCTGAGAGAGCTGGGGTTAGCAGAAGTTTCATTTAGGAGTATTTTAGAACTTGGATCAAGACGAAGAGGGAAATGTTGGCTCTTTATATTCCTCAGGAACACTGGTCTACTGAGCAGGATTTAATGGCAAAGCACTAATGGCATGGCCCAGTAAATGGTGGCAATGCAACCAAATGGATGCTGGCTGCCATAAAACCACCTTTTTATGTTTACAAGGGGAGGATAGCATCTGTAAAAAGCTAATGCTAAGCCTTTGTTTTTGTTTTCTGTTAGCCACAGTTATTAGTCACGAGTCTGTCATGTAGCCTTGCTTTTTGCCAGTTTCTGTGTTCTAACTTTTTATCTCCCTCGTGTGTTTTTGCCTGAGCTTGTGTTTTAGTTTCTTTTCTCTAACCATGTTTTGTTTTGCTGCTTTGATGTACAAATAATAAGAATTAAAGAATACTTACAACTACATTGGAGCCTTTGGCTTTTCATGGAACACTGGATGAGAATATGAAAGTTTACAGTGTTTAAGTGTTATTGAAATTGCTATTCTAAAATGATATATTCAGGGTATTTTTTTATTATGCACTTAGGAACTTTAATCTGCAATTTATTTATTTACCTCCTAAATGAGTTTAAAAAGGGCTACTTATGAAACCTACTTATGTTGATTGCAAATATTTAAATAGCAATTGAACCATGAAATAATTATGTAATGCAAACATCAGTGTTTAATTTATTAGAGTGCACAGACATATACTTAAAGCGTACAAAGTATATTTGAAGTTGTTACACTTTAGCAAATAAATCTACACTATCTACATTTCAAATTGTGGTTTTCTACAATTTAATTACAACTAAAATGTACTTAGTACAAAATTAGTTGTTCAAAAATATCAGACTTCAAGTTAACTAGTCATTAACACACTTGAAGAAAACTCAGTCTCCCAGCAAGTAATTAAGTATGCTAAGATTTAATAATATTCAATTATACTTAGGGTAACTTACTATTATTACCTTGATGAGGCAAATTGGTAGCTCACAAAAATGTCAAATCTTTTCTAAAAAAAAGTTTTTAAAAATATTTATTTTAATATATTGAATGTGTAGGTGTTTCATATATGTTTATGTAACAAAAGTCTGAAATATTTCCTAAACGGCTCCTCATAGACTTCAAAAGACAGTAGTTTTAATGCCAGATGATCCACCATCATTTTCAGTGGATTAAAAGTAGGCCAAGTACTGAGGAGGAGAATAATTCCACTTTTAAGATCATTGTTATCAAGGCACTTAAAGACTGCTTATTTACACTACCAGTCAAAAAATTTGGACACACCTTCTAATTCAGTGTTTTTTTCTTTATTTTTATTACTTAAAAGACACTTCATGTCTTAAAGTAATGATGGACTGTTGTTTCTCTT
>JAQQZR010023092.1:0-21904 GCA_030068235.1 Notoglanidium macrostoma
TTATGTCAACAACCGCTCGACTAAGTAAAGAGAAACAACAGTCCATCATTACTTTAAGACATGAAGCGTCTTTTAAGGAATAAAAATAAAGAAAAATACATTGAATTAGAAGGTGTCCAAACTTTTGACTGGTCGTGTAATTATGCTTTATAGCATAGCATAATTATACTTCAGAAAATTGTAATCACCGCTTACGGTGCGTTAAAAACAGGTCTCAGGAGGACGTCTAAAAGGACAAAGAGGCATCAAGGACCACTTGAAACTGATCGAACTGTCTTTCATGTTTTCTAAGATGCCTTCAAACTGCCCAGAATCATGCATGTGTCCTGCTTTATGAGGCAGCTGTCTGTCACAGCAACGAGGCAACGACCTTCCATTTTTCCATTAATGGTGCTGTATGGTCTGGAGTGTGTTTTTCCACTCCTAGCACAGCATTTTGCCAACAATTAAATCTATTTACGATCAACACGTCACACTTTTCTGCAGTTAATGGTTACATTTAATGGTGTGGAACATCCACAAGACAACTCACTTACGTTATAAAAAAAATTTACTGCTAAACTGTCAATCACCCACGTGCCATTCCTTTTCTCATAAAAATAAATAAATTAAATAATAATAATAATAATAATATAAAATAATCTGAACATTTTAAATAAATGCCTTGTAACAAAAAACTTCCACATCAACGATTATACATTTTTCGTCACTGAACACATTTTTTTAATCCGTTTATTATTAGCCTTCGGTTGTGTATCAGCTGTTACTATAGTAACGTGTTATAGCGAGCGCAGTAATACTAACCTTATACGAAAATATCGCACACCTTCTGACCAACCAGATTGCAGAATTCAGCCACACTGCGGTACAACATGTTCCCGACGCATGTCTGATATGAAGAAAGCGTTAACATGAACGGTGCTTTTACAACATTCATTCATTCATTCCCTCATCCTAACCTTAGTAACTGCCTGGTCAGCGTCTACTAGTTATTTTTAATTTTGGGAACCAATTAAATGCTTTTAAAAAATATTGTAGACATGTACAAACAACAACAACAACTTTAGGCCAGGCTTTTAAACAACATTGATCTCGATTCAGTTTAGGCCACACCCATTTTGGGTTCATGTCCGTATTCAGATACCGATACAGATATTTAGAGCACTAAATAGGTAGTTTTGGTGTGTTACACTCCTAGAAGAACTCTGAGCATGTCCTTCTATGCATTTAATCATACATAAGCACCAAGTCCCCTTTTAAATAAATAGCTTTTAGAGTGGCACCATTAAAGCAAGCTCAGCAATAATAAATGAGACAAGAGCAATAAATTACACGTGCGTTTTAATGGTTCTAGCAGCACAGAAGACAAATCAAAGCAACCATTTCTTTAAAAAAAAATGGCTTGCAATTTTTTGTTTACATGAACTATGATAAACAACTGTTATTGCATACAGCATAGAGAGACGCGTGTATCCTTGCTCGGTTACACACAGACCATAAGTAGGTTTTGAATGGGGCTGAAGTTGTTCCACACACACACACACACACACACACACACACACACACACACACACACACACACTTCATTCCCTCATATGCACAGTGTAAGTACAGAAACGCAGCATCAGCGCACGTTATGAATTCACTCTCCAACCCTCGTCACGTTCACATTTCCATAAAGCACTTCATTTTACGGTGAGTTCACTGATTGTATAATTCTCACCCCAACTAATCGCAAGTCCGAATTATACAACAGTAATAAAATTTTTTATTAAAATCACAAAAAAGAATCAAGTATCAAAACATGTTGGTGTTCAAATCCTACACTTCACCTGCAAAAAAAATAAAAAATAAAAAATAAATAAAGAAAAACAACCTGATTTATGGAAGCTCTGATTTGTCTCATGTTTGATCCCTGACAGTAAAATTACTTGATCATCTTCTTTACAGTGTTTAAAATGAAAATATAACTGAATGTGCCAATGTGAAGCGGTCACACGTGTTCTTCTGAAAAGTCCTCGCAGCTCCTAGCCCACACTGAAGAGTTTAACCCTTTGCATGCTGTGAAAGGAAAATAGAAATAAAATCAACAGCAGCATTAAGACTGTCAATGATAATAATAAAACATAATAAATATATCTGCAAGCGGGATCAGCCTCGCAGAGGTTCCACACAATTAGAAGTGGTTCGACGTCTTCAACAGCTGAAAGTGGCCACACTAATTTGTCAAATGTTTAGCTTAAGCAGTTCTTAAGATACTGTAATGTTTCAGTTATAGCGCCCCCTCTGGCAAAATGTCACAAAATATGATGTGCTTCCAAGGAACACGAAAAGTGTATTCAGACTTCTACATCACAAGATTTTAGCCGAGTCATTTTTTGGCCACGCCTTCCAAATTGATTGACACACAACTTGGAAACAAAATCCTTTATGCAACATTTAAATATATTGGTCTGAAGATGTCGTCGACCAAATTTCACGCAAATCGGACAAACTGTCTAGGAGACGCATTTTAAAAAGTTTTAAATCCAACTCATCTGGGGCTCATCTGGGACCCATTCACTTTTTGGTTCAACTGGAGCCAAGCGTACCTGAAAAGATTCTAGGACAAATAGTTCAACTGTTACAGCCCAGAACGTGTTTTGGCTTGCTGTAGCGCCACCATGGGGCCAATCAGGGTATTTTTTCTAACCTGACTAGTGGGTGAGCACAGGACCCAAGCTGCCAAGTCTTGTTGCTCGAACACAGTTTTTGCTGTGTGAACATTTTCATGGCAGAATAATAATAATTATAATTATTATTATTATTATTATTATTTCAGCAAAAATAAAAAAAAATAATAGCATTTTATTTACAGATAAAATGTACAGATGCAGCAACACAATATTAGTTTTAATATTTTGATAAATCTTTACATTAATATATTAGTAATAGTTAAGTTATTAGTTAATAGCTAGTTACATTAATAAACTTTATTAGTGTTTAACTACATACCACATACTGAAACATTACATCTATTTTTTTTATTTCAATAATTATTAATCAAGCAGTAAATACACATTAACAGTACATAGAAACTTAAATTATGTGCTTAGAATTACTTTATTACTAAAGCTGAATGCGCCTTATCTTTTTTTATTAAAATGAATATTAAGCATATTCAGTCTAGTGTGGCGACTCTAGTGTTAGCATTTAAAGCAATATGATTACTTGTAACCGATTTTACATTTTGGTTTTCTAATTTAATACCTCCCAAGAGCTTTGCATGGGAATTGAAAACAATAAAACGTTACACTGTAAGCGACCTGACACAACAGCGCCGTTATCCGGAACACGCGGTCAACAGCGTGACGTTCTCGGTTCAATCTGCAGGCCGGTTGATGAGTTTGCAATCTAGCCTCCCTGCCAAGTGTTTTCTGCCTCGCTAATGGCATCCCATCAGGGAACATGCAATCTGACGCTCGGCGTAGAGCGCTTGGAGAACAGCCATACACATTAGCATATTCAGCAGTAATAAAGAAAAAAACCTGACGGCACTTAATCCCCAGAGAATGATTAACCTCTTACAATCTGGATGATGGAAATGAGCCACGATCAATATTCCTCTCTAAGCAGATGCGAGCTGGATAATGGAGACCTCAGATATGATACGACATCAGATCTCGCATATGTAATAGTACGATACCAATCAAAAACAATCCCATCTGACCTGGTTCTGTTCTAAAGGATAAATAAATCAAGCGCACGGCAAACCGCGAGACAGAAACCAGGTGAATCTAAATCAGGAATCGATACTTTAAGCAGCACCGAGGAGGCTTTTAGGATGAAATAATCACCAGCGATTTAGAACTGTGATGGACGGAAGGAATCGACTCGTTAGCTACTAATCAAAATTCACCATTTGGTGTTGTGACACCATGGGTGGGCGTGGCACCCTGAGACCTAACAACATTTTCGCATTAGGGCGGTGTGTGTTGGCAAATCTGCGATATGATGCGCATCATGATACAGGGGTTACGATTCTATATATTGCGATAGACTGTGATACTGTAAGCTAAAAGATTTTTTCAATCTAATTTTAGGAAAACTGTCATGGTATTTAAAAAAAAAAAATACCACACCACCGTAGGTATTCAGTGTTCAGTGGTAACATTAATAGTTGGGGTTTCGTACCCAGAAATGTATACATATAGGTAATACATCATCGTGCATGTTTGCGTGAGGTGTAGATGATCGCTTTGCAGGTCGTCCTGCAACTCTTTTCAAGTGACTGCTGACTCTCTTACTTTCCTTATCGTTAGAATGAGAGCATGTTACGCAGTCTTGCATGGTGCACACGTCCAGGGTTGCTTTTTTGTACAGTATTATAAACAATTTCCACCTGCACATTAAACCATCAAACCGGTTCATTTAAGGTCTTTGCTACAGCCCTGTAGCCTTTTCCATTCTGAATACTTTTTCCAAACAAGGCATTGTGTGTGCAAATTTAAAATCACTTATTAAAAAACAAACACAAAGTGTCCAAATACTTATTTTCCCGTCACTGTAATTTCACACGCGCAGTAAAATATGGATTAATCAACTATTCGACCGCACGACTAATTAAACTGACCCAGACCTAATTGATCAAATTCGGAGATGTAGGAGTTCCAGGTCCAGGATAACGTGATCAATCTGGGAATCTGATCACAGACGGATGTTGAACGCGCACGGTTTATCGAGTTATCGATCTGCTGTGAATTATCGACGAGCGCAGACGCGGACATGAGGCGCCTCGAAAACTAGGTGAAGCAGGATACAAGCCCTAGCAAAGCATAGAGCTGTGTTTGTGCTCTCTAATGAGCAACAGAACATGAGGCTGAGGCTGGCGCTGGCACACACACACACACACACACACACACACACAGCTGCTTAGCAGCTACATCCTACTGCCTTATTTCACACCAAAATGCTCTCTCGGTTAATGGCAGCCTTGGGCAAGGTGCGAGTTGATCTTGATTGGAGGGTTTCATGTTATTTTGCACTGGCAGAAACGAGGGTTCTTCAGCAATACTCTGTTTGAAGTGACCACTCGCTCACTACGCACACTCCTGCTACTAAACTCCTCCCAAAAGCAGCGTGCAGTACTACTACTACTACTACTACTACTAATAATAATAATAAAAATAAATATAGCCACAAGCAGCGATCTGCGGGGTCCACGCACCCTAGTTTTAGAACACCCTAGTTTCCTGAAGTAGGTTTCAAACATTACGCTAATTAGCAAACCACCCACTGACCGGAGTCTCGAAACGTTAAATTCCTTCAAGACACGGAAAGCCAGCCGACTGCATCCTTCCGAACTGCTGCTCGGTTACATCACAGTCGGAGGAAAGTGTGAACATGAGCACCCAGACGCTTACGATTGGTTAGCGAGGCTGTGATTGACAGGGGAGACAGAGTATGCCCCTCCCACCGAGAGACACATTTTTCACTCAACTGACTCCTGATGACGGAGGAATGAGGCATCATCGGATCCAAATTCGCAATATACAGACAGGGTACACAATCTTCCGTCAGTCAGTAGGACAGTCTTATTTAAGCAACAACGTGCGAGCAAGAGGACGGTTTCGTAGGTGACAATACAGCTAAATGTACTTCTGCCCTGCTAGCAGAAGCAGATCCCAAAAAGGCCACACTCGCTTTATAGCACGACGGCTATAAAGCTCACTCGGATTTGTACATTCCCGTTAAAAGGAGCTACCAGCGAAACTGGCTTCGCTTCTTTCTTTTAATCTTTCACACTTTAAAAGCTCCATGATTTTGCCCCTGAACCCGCTTTTCTTACCCCTCCCTCTCCACGCGTGTATTAGAGTGTACGGTGGCCATCAGGTGCTCATTGCGTAATTTTTTTAAGCCTTTGCTTTTTATGTGCTAAATAATAATAGAGCATGATTCCCCCCCCCCCCCCATTTTTCTAAATTTGGGTCCTCAAACTTGTTCTCCAGCTCCAGCAAACACCGATTCCTCTTCGTTCTTTTTCCTCGTCTTCCTTCTTCTCCCATCCAGATTCACACTGCCACTTGTAAAAACGTGAAATGCAGAAGCCGCTCTCTAGAGGTTTGTCCGTTCCGGGCTACATGGCGGCTCCGTAGAGGTGGACCCGCTCCCTATGTAGATATAACGGGCTCGTTCTAAGCTTATGAAAACACAACGATTCGCAATTACAGGTAATTATACACTAATGAGGACATACGGATGAAGTACATTATATAAGGAACATATGCTCCGTTTCTGCTATAGATGCCCTCAAAATCCTCCACAGTGGACCTTTAAGTCAAAAAGTTATATTTATGAAAAATGCATTATTTGCCATGTTCGTTGATGATGTCACGAACGATACTGTAGTAGGCAAGGAGGTGGAAATTTACGTAAAATGAAAAAACATGCATTAAAAACCATCTGTTATCACTGATCATGTTTCCTGCTGAAAGAGGTTTGTTTGCGTCTACAGTCTCAGCGCTTTGTAAGTTTCCCGACGTTTGTCGCGCCTGGGCTCTTTACAAATCTCTTTATGAGGATTGGTAAACCTGTCGAAGGGGCGGAGCCTCGTAATCAATCAAACGTAATCGTTTTTAAGTTCAGCTAGATAGCTTAGTTGCTTTTTGGCAGGAAACGGCCGACACTGTTAATGCTGAGCTGATTTTGGGAACGCTTTGCTCATACATATTAGCAGAGACTGAAAATTAAACAAGATGGCTGACGACGGCCCAGGTTTAAACGCAGTGCGCAGACAGGCCTGTCCTGGTACAGGAAAATGGTCGGGCTGTAAAGTGTAAATAATGGTGTTGATGCATGGTTTAGTTTTGCTGCAATCTCATGCAATTAGATTTCATAGAAAAGTCCCAAATGCAGGAACACGCGCTCCGGCCAGAGAAAGTCACATGACCTTTGGTAATGTCTTCAGAATGGAGATAAGATTGGTGCCAGACGCAGATTGCGCACTGGCCATTTGCACCACGTTTAATCATTACCTAGGAAGCAGATCTCCTCCAGAGCTCTGTGTGTGTGTGTGTGCGCGCGCGTGCGTGTGCGTGTGCGTGTGCTAAGCAGCAGTGAATAGGCTTAGATGAATGTTTATGTATTTTAGTGTGTGCGTGTACTCACAGCTACACCGAGAGCTTGATCCAGGTCTGCGATAATGTCCTCCTCATCCTCCAGTCCCACAGAGAGACGGATCAGCGTGTCCGTGATTCCCAGCTCCATCCTCTGCTCCTCTGGCACCGAGGAATGAGTCATAATCGCTCTGTGAATGAACGGCACAAGCGTATCGGCTCATTACACCACACACGGGCCACGGAGGATTATCTGTCTCTGGATAAGCAAGTTACCACAGCCTCCAGGCTCGACCAAATTTGATTGGACGGCCAAAATCGTTTAGTTATTATAGCTTTTGATAAGCGAGCAGGCACGCATGATAACCAGGACGAAATTAAATATACCACACACACACACACACACACACCGAGCTGTGCTGAACGCAGGCACTCGGAAATCTGTATTAATGTTTAAATATTTAATAAGGCTTTTTTCCAAGTGCACCATCGAAATCCACAACGCATGCTGTTTGCTGTTAAAGGAATGATTTACGCCGCTTACGGATCGTGCGCTGGTCTGTTAGTGCCCTTTTCTGGAACAGAAAGCTTCATAACACATATTGCTTTGTAACCCTAACAGCATTTCAGCACCGTCATCATATTAAAGCCTCACTTCAGCGTTTTTCCACTAATCTCGATCCTGTCTAAATTCACTTGTAACTGAAGTCTGAAGGCAGATGATAAGTGAAATATAATTTTGTAGGAAAAAGATTCAGCTCTGGATCTGTATTTTCAGAAGGAAGCATTTGTGTGGCTCTGATGGCGCATGTTGTCGTCACTGGAGATTTGTTCCAACTGTTATTTATAGTACAGTTCCAGGCGCATAAACTTGATTTATGGAAAATATTTATTCCATGTCGAGCTCCTCTTAAACCCTTAAACGGAGTTCTGCAACGCTACGTCCAACACCGTCACGCTAAGCGATGCCTTTACACAAGACACCAGCGCACACCGCGGCTATTTGATGCAAGAAGAAGTGTGTTTTCGCACTGCATGGTCGTGATTTCTTTCTAGAAACACTACACAATGCAACATTCATGCTTTCACACTTTTCCAGGCTCAAACACACGCCACTCGCTGCACTCGAGCCTTTTGGTCAGGAAACATCTGAACTTTGTGAGCGTTCTCCCCACCAGAGCTCAGCGGATTAATGAACGTTACGTGATGGTATAGCGTGGTGACGCACGTTTATATTTATTCGCATGTTTTACTACCTAAAGAAATGCAACGGAGCGCAGAAACGAGCGCTTGTGATGCTTTAGAGTAAAATGGCTTTGCGCTTATTAAAGTTTTATGCGAATTGTAACACGTGAGCCTCAAGAGAGTAATCCGGGAAAAAAGAAAAAACGCTGGAGTTTTCCTTTAACTTCAGGAAAGGACCACGAGCAACACGTGCTCAGTCTGAAGGTGCGCGTGGTACTCACGGATGCTCAGCCAGGCTCTCGTAGCCTCCCAGACTTTCAGCTAAAGCAATCAACTGAAAAAATATAGATACAGAATGTAAACAATCTTTAACACTTGGCATAAATTTGCATTTTCTATACACAAAAGGGTGAAGATTATACAGGAGATTTATTTACATCCCCACCGCTGATATTCCTACTTTAAAAAAAAAAAAATCATAATACAAGGCCACATATGATGCACGAGACCCTAATACGCAGCCATGACGCATGCCGACGTGGACCTGCGCCCTGTGTAGATATAAAGGGCTCATTCCAAGCTTACGACAACACAGCAATTCACAGTTACAGGTAATTATACACTAACGAGGACATACTTATAAAGATTACATTCCATTTCTGCTAATAGATCCTCTTGAGTCCTACAAAGTGCATCTTTAATGATATCCTGCGTTAATAATTCATGGCTGCACATTATTGTTCTTAAACAGAGCTGCTTTTTATTAAGCAGAGACGTCACCAGCGAAGTAAAGTTCTCTAGCTGTTCTTTCTCTGATCACCTTCATGTTGCTGAGGAAAGCAGTGGCGTGTTCCAGTTTGCCTTTAATGTAGAAGGTGACCATCCCGGGACAGCCGGTGCACTGTCTCTTCACCAGCTCGTACTGCGGGTGAGACGGCAGACCTGGCAGATAGACAGAGGGGGAAAAAAACCCAAAAAAAAAACCACAGAGTTCTCCTCATCCAGACATCATCAGACGCTTTTATCGTACGCTTCTTCTTCTTTCTCTCAGGAAGAGGACATGTGGTCACCTTGTGTTCAATAGCTACAGCTTTTTGAGCGCTCTATAAAGTCTATATACATAATGAGTGCTGATTTACAGTCTATAGGACTGTGTTGTTGAATATTCAGCGCCCTCTAGTGGATATACACCTGTAATACACCATGACTCTTGTAACGATCATCATATTAAAGGAATACTCCTGTTTTTTTTGTTTTTTTTTTTAAACCTAATCACTATTTGCTGTATCTGTAGTGTAATTTCATCGGACACAGGATGGAGGGAGAAAATGTGCAAAATGCTGTCATGAATTCTTCAATCAAAAGCGTTTACGTATTAAGAAAAGGCTCAAAATTTGTAAAAAAATCCATTTAATCAGAGATGGAATTATTTTTTTTTAAAAGGCAAGAATTTTTTCAATTTGTTTATGCAAAAATGATCATGTGACTAGATCATTTTCTTTTTTGTTTTACATTTACAGCAAAGCTAAATGTAGTGTTTAGCACCGTTACGGTCTCCAACAAGAAGCCTAAGAACACCATTATGCTGAAAACCTGTTAGACAGGATTGGATATAACATCAACAAAGAAACGAACCCGTGTCCACTTTGTTTTTTCTGTGGATTTAGTGCTTAGTAAAGAGGAGGAGGAACTGTGGACCTTCTGGAAAGTGTCAAGTAACCAGAACTATTTTTTACTGCATTGCTCCATGATGGAGTTCTTCGGTACATCTGCCCTTAGACTTCTATTATAAATGAGTTTGGAGTGAACAGGTTCTCTCGTCGTTTTACAGAGAGAAGAAAAAGATGATGAAATTCCCGTCACACCAACTACGGACAGAAAAATTCTGAAGTATTCCTTTAATTAATGATTTGTCAATAACGGAGGTTTATTAATCACTACAATTTTAGTCACCTGGGAAAATGACTTTATCCACCCGGGGATCGGCTTCCAGAAACTTCGCTACAGCCATTGCGTTCCTGAAGTGCTGTTTCATTCTCAGAGGCAGCGTCTTCAGTCCGCGATTACACAAGTAGCAGTCGAACGGCGATGGGACGGCCCCCAGGGCTGAACACGCCACAGCAAATATAAACATTCAGCTATACGGAGACTACTTAGCAGGAGCTAGGTCATAATTCTGCATTGCCACATTCATCATCTCACCGTTCTGCAAATATTTCAGTTTTTCATACAGGTCTTGGCGGTTAACGGAAATCAGTCCCATGATGACATCGCTGTGTCCTAATTATAACGAAAAAAACAAATCATATGGAATAACTTAACACGTGGAATCCTGAGATAAACATCACACATTTAACTCCTTTTGGGTCAACAATATTTAAGCTACAATATTTATCAGCGACATGATACTTACCGTTCATGTACTTCGTGGCGGAGTACATGCACATGTCTGCCCCCAATGCCAGGGGGCGCTGTAGACACAAATATTACAACAGTAGATCAGTAGTAGAATAATAAGCATTTTACAGATCTGATCATATTGCTACGCAGGAAGTGAATTCTCAAAATAATACGACAGTTTATCACAATTATGATGCTTAATAAACTTGATTTTCTGCTTAATAATGCATAATTACGCATAAATCCGAACACTGAATGAAGTGATGATGTGTCGTTTGGGAAGGAGTCGACTCCGAGTCAACTCTTAGGTGAACTTGGAATTGCTAAATTGTTTTTGCAGAAAAGGTGTGTGTGTGTGTGTGTGTGTGTGTGTGTGTGTGTGTGTGTGTGTGAGAGAGAATGTGTGGCTGCATCTCGCCCAATGTTCCCAGGATGACCCTGTGACCCTGACCAGGATCTATCGAATGAGTAAAATAATCTGCTTATCTACATCTGTACATCGATACAGAATCATTTCTAATGAACGATTCAAGCCAAGTATTTTTCCTCGTCCCTAATGTAAATACCTGGAAGAACGCGGACATGAAGGTGTTGTCCACAACCACAATAATGTCCTTGTTGTACTCGTGCGCGATTTCTGAGCAGGATTTAATGTCCAAGACCTTCATGGTTGGATTCGTGGGAGTTTCGATCCACAACAGCTACATGCACCAGAAAACGGACAACGGTTATTTTTTATTCACCAGCAAGCTTTCGTTCGTTTTGACAATCATCCTAATAATCCGATTAGTGCAAATCACATTCTGTCCTGATCCTCAAACCTTCGTGTTGGGCTTGAGAGACGCTTTTAACACGTCCGGCTTGGTGCAGTCAGCGAAGGTGATGTCGTAGCCGATCTTCCCGGCGATGCTTTTGAAATAACGGTTGGTTCCTGAAAGGTACGGACACTTTCATGTATCTCCACCCAAAGCAGCAGTGTTTGACCGCGTGAGTGTGAATAACATTATATTAGCGCACGGCTCACCTCCGTAGACGTCGTTCATGCACACGATCCCATCTCCGGCATTCAGCATGTGCGTGATGGTCGTGGTAGCGGCTAATCCAGAGGCCAGAGCAACACCTGTTTGAGCAGAATAAACAGATTTATTAATAACAATGTGTTCAGTGTGTGACCAAACGGTGAGAAAATGGGATTTTGTGAAAATTTAACGCTTAGTTCAAAGTCACATGACCGGTTGTTAGCGACTATGGGCTGTCCAATCAGGGCCAAGCTTTACCATATGGAGTGACGTATGGATTTAAAATCTGTTATACCGGTTTTCACATTACATCTGATTAGATCAACACATAATATAGACATTGTGGAAGATTAAAATGTTTAACATTATATTTTTAGAATAAATTAAAGGGTGACTGACAAACGGACGTTCCCTATAGGCATATCTGGGGGGATTGTGAGGAGAGATTTTGGGTTGGAAGTTCTCCAAATGGATGGTTAGCGTAACACACGTACATCGCGGCCGATTATAAACGTGTCAGATGTCATGTTCGTCGCAGTAAATGCGTTATACGTCATTGGCACGCTTTCTACGCACTACATTTAACCAGATGTTGTTTTTGATCATTTTTAGTTAAGCCTTCATAAAAGGCGAGATTGTTTGACAGTACCTAAAATAATAAAACACCGGTAAAATGTCTTCTACAGTCCGTCAGCCATCAAAATCGCACGAGCGCATCACGCTTACCAGTAAAACACAGATGTTGTCACATCGCCACTTCCCAGCGGTCTCAGCGGCATTCGGACACGCCCGTGACGGACAACAACTCCCAGCTCACAGCCACGCTTCCGAGATCCCAATCTCCGGGGTACGGACTTCTCTATTTTGTGTTCGTTTCGTGTTTGCACTAGGTGGATTATACCTGCTGCGTGGATTGTTATTGCTGCTTTGAAACACCACCTACATCACTCGAATAGTCAGTTTCTGTGTGGAGTTTGCGTGGGTTTCCTCAGGATGCTCTGGTTTCCTCCCACAGTCCAATGTTCGCTCCGTGATAGGTTAGAGAGCTGCCCAGGGTGTAACCCCGCCTCTCACCCAGAGTCAGCTGGGATTGGCTCCAGCTTCCGCACCGCCCTGACGGATAACCACTATAGATGATGGATGGATGGATAGAAATAGCAATTTGGAGAACATAGCGTTATTCAAATCCTGAACCAGACACCCTGTGGAACTTTCTGGAATCTTTTATCTAATGTGAGAAAGCTACAATGTCTTTCCCAAATCAAGAAAGTGCTACAGTTACTGTTGCGCTTCAGTAGCCATTGAATTTTTGAAACTTTTTGGTGTTTTTTAACAGGAGGTTTACTTTAATGTTTTGGGTTTGCTGCAGTGCAGAAAGGTCTGAGAAGCGGACACGCTGTCTAAATCTGTGTGAACGATCGTTAATGAACGATGAAAAACACGCACAAGGAACGGAAATGGTTTTATTGCACTGCTCAGTGAGTAAGGCAGTGTTTAGGTCGGGTTACAACCGAACAGCGCGGCTCCCATTTGTACATAATTTAATCAGTTCAGATGGAATGTATTCATTTGTTTCTATTCTTGATAGATTTTTAAGCTTATGTGGGGGCGGATAAGGAATGTGATAGTGTGTGTGTGTGTGTGTGTGTGCGTGCGTGCAAAACTGATCATGCAGAGTTTTACAAATGATTCCAAGATCGTCGATCCGAGAGCGGACTTACAGTGCTTAGCGCCGTCCAGCACAGCCACGGCCTTTTCCAGACAATTCCGTGTGGGATTCCCGCTGCGGCTGTACTCGAATCCCTGCAATTACAGCAGCACACGGGGAAAGGCGGAGGCGTGAAGCCAAAGCAACCAAACTGAATATATTTTTGCTAAACACAGAAAATATTTTATACCACTTTTTTTTCTTTTTTTTTTTTTAAATCTAAACCCAACATAATAAAAAATATTGTTTAATACACTATTTTGCTAAACACATATTTAATAATATTTAGACAAGACAACTTATAATATTGACGTTTGGATTATAATATTTTGCCAAATGCAAAGACAAAATCATTAATGCGTGCCCTGACTGAGCTGTTTCTGTTCACATCCTGCTTTACAAGTTTTTAATCACAGGTGTGCGCGAATTACCAAGCTGCTTTACGACACAGCTGAGCTATTTACACTGAATTACTCAACATTTAATGTTGTAGAACGTCCGCAAGCGAGTTAGTTCCTGTTCTGGCTGATGTTAGATCAGCTATAAACAGTCGCTCCATCACCAGCCTCTCTTTATTCTCTTTATTATACAAAGGAGCGTAAAAAAGTTATTTAAAAAATAAGGTCAAAAGTTTGCACCCCATTTTCTGAAACAGAGCTTATTGGTGAATATTTCTAACTGCCCCCAACCTGTTTCATATCCTCCGGGCAGCTGTCGGATCCTCTCAGGAATCTTTTAAAAATATGTGCCCCCCACCCCTCGCCCCTCGCACATCTGTCGGTCCGTGTCCACAGGCTTCGTGCCACACGTCCAGCTCCGCTTCCTTCACATCAGAGACGCAGACTGAGTTTAACCCTGAGCACATAATCGAGCACTTCACTATTATTTAGATGAATCGACTCATCGGTAAAACAGTCAATTGATTAACCGAAAGGAAAATAGTCGTTAGTGGCAGCCGGAATATTATTCATTTAATGTTTTTACGCAGTATATAAATTATATTTGTGGTTTTCAATCTAATAACTTGGTGAAATGATTTCAGTTTGTGTTCCAGACCTTTCTGAACATTTCCATACCGCGATAATACTGATAAAAATGATCATTCTGGTCACTATGATCATAATATTAAATATTATACCATTTCATCTTGTTTATTACCTGTGACTGAGCTGAAACTGTTTCTGACAGTATTTCATTGGGGACACCTCATGAGGCGTGAGAAGCGTCGACTTTTGACGCGGTTTGAGTGTAAAAGGACAAGACCCGTGTTGAGGTCATGCGTATGACCCTTTTGGCCTTCCATACTGCCAGAGGCGCGTTTTGGGGCGTTTATGATCCTTTCGAGTTCCACACAATGCTAAATGGCGCTGAAGCGGAACAGCTGACATTAGATGCGCGTGTGTAAGAGAGAGAGAGAGAGAGAGAGAGAGAGAGGAAGTGAGAGTAAGAGAGAGAACTCACACTGTGTTTTCCTGGACTGAACTGCTTGAAGGTGGTGGACAGTGAAATCGGAGGCACCACCGCCATGGAGCTCCACTGCTCGGGTTCCTGACCGGCGTGAATCGCGTCCGTGGCAAATGAGCGGAACTCCGGGCTAAATCCAGCCAAACAGTCGCTGCTGTGTGAAGCCATGAGGAACAAACGTGTCGCTCAAGCAGTCTGGATGAAATGGAGGAGGAGGATGAATTCCTGAGAAGTACTGATGATGAAATACGCTGGACCGGTTATCTTTTAAGGCAGGCGTGAGTGTAAACCCTCCAGCTGACCAATCACAGCGTCCAGAACCTATCAGCACGATGACGATTGGTCAAGCGGCATGGGGCGGAGACGAGACCACGTGATCTTAGCATGCTGAATCATGTAGTCCACGTTTATGGGGGCTTTTTGTTTGTTTTATTTATCTCTTGGTCGTTCATTTACCTCTGTTTCTGTTATGAAATTAAAACCACGTGTTTTGCTTTAGCAACATTAAACTTTAAACATTTGGTTAAAATGAAAAATAAAAAATATATATATAGTTATACCAGTTATTGTCGTTGAGAACGTTAAATTTGGAATGCTAATTAAGATCAATCTAATTAATAACTTATCATTCCGTAAAGCTCATGGAAAGTAAACATGCACTGCAATTCATGAAATCTGATATAACGCCTGTAGGTTGTATTTTTATCTCACTTTTGTTACCAATTACTCGGTTTATTTGTGTTATCTCAAACCAAACTGATATTTTAATTTCTCTATATAAAAACAAAATGTTCCTGCATAGCATAGTCTTATTCCTGACTGTTTATAGTCCAATATAACACATAAATCACCTCTAATATTACTGGAGTTTAATATCATTATCATCTTGTTTACTTTCTAGATCCCAAACCTTTTTCAGCTTCCTTCCAGACCCCTCTTATAATCACAGGGCAAAGTTCATTTTTGTATTATATATGCTTTTCATTTATTTGGCCCAGTAAAGCTTGTTATTCCTTATAACTTTCCACTTATCCAGATGTAGATTTAGTGTGATAACTCTAAGATATTAAGAACACTTACTGTTGTTGTTTTTTTATTATTATTACTTAGTGAGTTTTACATTAAGCATCTTCTAATTTCAAGTGACTAGTCATAATTAGGCTTACAACTGTAACTAGGTATCAACCTTGAGACTAGTTGATGGTTATCTCCACCACTGTCATGTGATTCTCAACGCAGCGTGTCTCTGGTGTATCAGTGCAAACGTTCTCCACAAAAAGTACAAATCAAGTTCAAATTATTTGTCGCTTTTCATTAAAGGCAATTCTGCTCATTAATGTTCAATATTTTAGACTTGAATACTAAGAAATGAAATAAACATGTTTATAACTGGGTTTTGTTTTGGGGTTTTTTTGTCCAAGTATAAGTTCTTTTGTTTTCACTGATGTCTTGGATGCAGAGTATTCCTACACATGGACAATCTATTTACCTTTTAATAATAAGTGATATTAATGAATGATTGTATATTGCATTAAAAACACTCAGGTGCTTTGTGTAGAACTGACTGATTCCAAACTACAACCCTTTAACCAAGTCCAGAACCCTCATATATACAGCACGAGACCTTATTTCTGAGAGTCATAGTGAACATAAGGGTTAACGGACACTCCAGCCAAATTTATAAAATATAAATGTAACTGTTAGCGCTATCGTGAAGCTTCGATTCAGGTTCAATCTCTTTCAGACTCTGGCAACCGTCTCTCTCTCTCTTCCTCTGTGTGACAAGCGCGTTTGGAGACGTGAGTAAACAGTAGACACAATGTCATGTTAAACTCAGTCTGATTTAATGAAGAGTCTAGAAGTATTTATACACAGAAACACATTATGTCATAGTATTCTCAAGGGAACAAATAAGTAGAAGAATGCCTTTGTCTAGGCGAAAGGAGACTTGTAGTCTCTACATAGTGAAGGCCTTTTACGTGAGAAGTGCGACATAAGATAAAGAACATTCCTTGATCATATCATAAGGACCTAAATTGTCTGGAGGGCACAGGACAGAGAAGAAAAAGAAAGTACAGAGAAGGGACAAGATTTTCAATCTAACAGTAACCATCGATATGTTGACACACTGTATGTTGTAAGCATTCTTCCTCACCTCTTACAGCAATCATGTGGTTGTGTCATGAGTAAATTTAACTTTATATTCCTGGAAAAAAACGTAATTAATCATCTAAGAGAAGGAAGTCAATTGTAACACCCTACAGAAAAGCTTTTTAGTAAGTTCTCTGGAGGAACATCTTATGCGGATCCATACAGCTAAGTGTTTCGTGATACAGGATTACAAAATTGAAATTAGCCAGGTTTCCTTTAACCTGCCTAATGTGCAATCTGAAAGAGCAAAACAAAAAATGTGAACTGGAAACGTGAATTTAAAAAACTCTCAAATATCACAAAAAGGTTTAAACACCTGCATGAGGTGCTTTATTAGGCAATGGCAATATTTCATAAAATTGAAATGGAAACACATTCGATTAACACTACCACGGCTATTGCAGTGGATGCATTCGAATCCAGTGCCAAATACCATGTCTCGGAGATCCGAATGACAAAAGTGGAGAAAACCCAGTTTTAATCGCATAACATCACAATTGTGTTGTGTTGAGTTTAAAAAATTAAATCACTTCTATTTTGCTCAACACTGCAATGGAAACCTGGCTATTCCTGGCAATTTCCATTTGCTGGCAAACTATTTCTGTTATATAAGAGGAACAAACCAGGAAATGCTGATATTGGAAAATAATTTACTTTGGCGTGGTATCAGTAACACCGCTTCATCATGCCACCCAGACATGACAGAGTGTTTTATTCCTTTCTTATCTCTTTAATGGCGCAGCAATAAACCCACAAATCAAAAAGATTGGAAATCATCCAACTCTCCCGTAACATACAATTAAAAATGTAACATAGATGTAGATTTCACTGGACAACCACAGAACTGGCTGACTACAACAGCTTTGTGGCAAATATTTGGTTCTCCAACTGGCAACTTGAAAAGCTCCACCTCCTGTGGTACAATAAGAGTATTACTCAAGCAAACCTCTGTTGCAAGTATTATCATTGCTTCAGTATTATGTAAGACATCCTGCATGACATACAACTGGGATCAGAAGTTTAAATACACTCCTCCTGTTTTCAATGATTTCTTTGAACTGTTCTTTTCTCTGGAAAAAATTATTGCACAACATACATCTTTGAAAAAAAACTGAGAATGTGCACAAGTTTCTGTAATCAGTGCAGGGTCAAAATTATAGACACCCGCTTAGATTATTAATTCAGTCGTTCTGAAAGCTCCAAAATGTCTTTTAACTTGCCAAGGTCAAGGCCTCTTAACCTCCTGTTAGTGATCATGATTGACTCCAGCTGGTAGCTTCTCTGTGTGCAACATAAAAAGGGTTTGTTTGACAAGTACAAGTTAATGGGAGGTGGAGCAACTTTGTCAAGGTGTGGAAGAAGATCCAAACTGTTCCCCTCAGCTGAGAGGAAATTGGTTTAGATGGTCAGGAACAACCCAGGAACCGTCAAGGCACAGGCCTGCCATGAACTGGAAACTGCTGGAACACTGTCTACAGCCAAGCGAGTTTTATATTGCCATGAACTGAGAAGCTGCCATGCAAGAAAGAAGTTCCTGCTCCAAAATCCACACCTTCAAGCTGGACTAAAGTTTGCAGTTGACCACATGGACAAAGAAAAAGCTTTCTGGAGGAAAGTTTTATGGTCAGATGAGACAAAGATTGAGTTGTTTGGCCACAATGAGCAGAGATACAGAGGAACACTTTGGCAGCTGTTAAGCATGGTGGTGGTAGCTTCATGCTCTAGGGCTGTTTTGCTGCCAGTGGAACTGCTGCATTGCACAAAGCACAAGAACCTCAAACGATCAGAAACTTGGATACAACTGGGTGTTCCAACAGGACAATGACCCCAAACACACATCAAAGCTGGTTGTGGAATGGATAAAGCAGACTAACATTAACCTTAAAACAAGCTCTGACCTCAACCATGTTGAAAATATGTGCGCGGTGCTTAAAAGTCGAGTTTGTGCCTAGAAACACACACATTTAATTGAACTCTACCAATTCTGCCAAGAAGAGTGGTCAGATATCCAAGCAGAATTCTGCAGAAGCTTGTCGATGCCTACCAAAAGTGTCTGGTCAAGGTGAAACTCGCTAATGGACATTTAACCAAATATTAGGTATGCTATGTGTATAATTTGGACCCTGTTTTGTAAATTGAGACTCATGTGCCCAATCCTTGTTTTTTTTTCTCTTAAAGATGTATGTTGTACAGTCATCCTACCACAGAAAAAACAGTCCAAAGAAATCATTGAAAGCCCAAAATAGCCATGACATTCATGTCCATGATGTGTAAACTATGTATGTAAACTATGTTTATGTATGTAATATATGTAAACTTCTGACTGCAACTGTATATATGTTAAGCACTGAGAATGCAATCCTGTACTCCAAAGCACAACACAACACAATGCATTATACTGTATATTAGAAGCCAGTTTTAATCTGGAATGCCCCGTTAATGCCCCTGATGATATCTACATTAGTTTGTGTACGTTTGTTTAAGGAAGTGTTCATTCTGGTTGCAGTAAAGAATCTGACAGGAACAAACAAATGTCATTTGCACAGAAAGAAAACTGCACCCACATCCGCATCTGCTTCATAGAACTGGTTTTCCATTTGCAAGTGCTTAAATGGTGTCTCTGTTAACCTAATGTGGAATAATGTTACTGAGACCAAAGTCATTGGTCATTATTACATTATTAATCACTACAGTTTAGATTATTGGTCAGTGAACATCAGCTTATATCTGTCAAATTACATATTTTTTAATTGCTACTTACTTAAAAAAAAAAAAGGTCATTAGTATTTCAATGTAATTGAAGATGCATGTAGTGTTCAATGTAGAATTTATGAAGGTAAACATTGCTGTAATGCTGATATACACTCACCAGCCACTTAATGGTGCAGTGGGGCACCATTGTGTCACCACTGGGGCAGTGGTAGATCAGTGATTAAGACGTTGGAGTAGTGATCGGAAGGTTGGGAGTTCAGCTTGGCACTGCTGGGCCCTTGAGCAACTGCTCACTTGTATAAATGAGATATATGTAAGTCTCTCTGGATAAGGGCGTCTGCCAAATGACGTAAACCTTAATTAGGAATGTTTATCAAATCCATCCTGTCAGCCTATCATGAGCCCAGGTTCACTTAAACTGGATTCCTGAAGATTTCCAGTCTTCAACTGTCCATGATGGACTCAGATTCCTGTTCTTGGCTGACAGAATTGGAACTTGATGTGGTCGTCTGCTATTGTAACTCATCAACTCAAGGTTTGATGTGTTGTGCGTTCTGAGATGCCTTTCTGCTCACCACGGTTGTAAAGAGTAATTACTTGAGTTACTATAGACTTCCTGTCAGCTCAGAAGAGTCTGCAGTGATTCTGCTCTCATCCACAAGATGTTTCAGACCTAAAGACCTTCTTCTCACAAGATGTTTTTTGACTGTTGACACTGTTGTATATTAAAATCCCAGGAGATCAGCAGCTTCAGAAATACTCAGACCATCTGACACCAAACTCCATGCCATTGTCACAGAGTCACAGAGATCACACTTTTTCCCTATTGTGATGCTTGATGTGAACTTTAACTGAAGCTAACTGAAGTGGACAGCGAGTGTCTATACGTTGGGCCTTTGCCCTAATCTGCATCATTAATCTTTAGTATATGTATATGGAACTGTCCCCAGCAGCAGAGACTGAGTTACAGGATAATATGTAACTGGAGACTGAACAAACACTGGCCAGATATTTTGTAGTTGGGGAAAAAATAAGTGATCTTGTAAATAGTGGAATGAAAATGTTTTATGAATATGTGAAGCTTTGTGAGAGTGAATGTCTAAAATTAAATGGCTCCATCTTCTCGCATCTAAGCTTCCTAACCTGAGTCTGTCAAACAGATATATGGCACTAACATTTTATCAGAATCAGCAAGTAAGTAGGCTAATGTATAATGTCACTCGGCATTAAGATGTTCTTTATCCTCATCATGCTCACGTTGGATCTTTCCTGGAATCACTGAGCCTGAGGCAGGAATTCACAAATTCACTATTTGCATGCTAATTAACACCAAGGGGCAATTTCACATAGTTATTTCACCTACTGGCATGTTTGGCAGAGGAAGGAGGAAACCAGAGAACCCAAAGGAAACCCACGTGGACATGAAGAGAACATGCTGAACTTCACACGGACAGCAACCGGAACTCGAACTGTGAAGCTCCAAATCCTCCCTCTGCACCACTACATTTAATAATGAACTGTTGGGGCTCCTGTTGAAAAAATACCACTCATTTGGTGTAGCTATGCAGGGAATCCCACCTAAACCTCCCAGAAATATCCGAGAATGATAATTAGAATGAAATTCTAATTAGATGAAGGATGGTTCCGGAATTATGTTTCACTGTGTCTATGTGAGTTTTCCCCGATTCTAAAAACATGCCGGTAGTGTCATGGAAACTTTATCAATAAACAGCTGTGAACGAGTGTGTGCTGAAATATGAGGTTCCCCTCCACCCCAGGCAGCAGGTGAAGGCAGTGGGTGAAGTTGTTGACATTTTGTCTAGCTACATTCCGGGCGTGTCATCACAGGCCCAAGTCCACAGATAATTCCTTTATTTTTGAATGCACAGCCATTATTTATTCCACCTGTCTGTTAAGAGTCGTGGGGAAGCTGAAGCTAAACCCAGCTGGCTTCAGACAAGAGGCAGAGTACACCCTAGGCAGGTCACCAGTCTATCACAGGGAAAACACAGAGACGAACAACCACTCACACTCACATTCACACCCATAGCGGGAGGACACAAAGTTTGAGATTGAGATTGTGTCTGTTCCCACGTTACCTGCTGGCTCTCCCTTTTAGTTATGCTGTCATAGCTAGCCCTGCCGGAGTTCCTGCTTGCACTCAGCACAAA
>JAQQZR010023358.1:0-21836 GCA_030068235.1 Notoglanidium macrostoma
GAGACAGCAGCAGACCTGTACCACCACCCCTTCCAGTTTCTCATGGAGTATGTGAGAAAGCATAAGCAGAGGAAAGAACTGCTGGTGTGGCTGAGTTCTGTGGTGATATCCAGGTCTCAGTTAGTGCCAGAAAGTCAAGAGAGTGATTTTCAGAAAGGACTGAAATGAAATCAGCTTTCTTTACAGCAGACTGGCAGTTCCAGAGGCCACCTATCACCCCTATTGGAGACTGGGAAAACAGAGGAGGGTAGATAAGGTTACCTGTAGTACTGCCTCTGGATGGTGGATGAGATCTTCTGGTTCTGAGAGATGTGAGGACAGAGATGGGTTTAAGGCACATTTCAGTAGTCAAGTCAGGAGTTAAATCATTATGTTTAGGTTCTCTGAGTTATTTGTAGAATGTGTTAACTAATGCAGACCTTCAATATATCTCAGTGAGCCCTGCCCCCAATTCACACCTTAAGGTAGACCGAAACTACTGTTGATTAGACAACTGATAAAACTAATTTAGCATAGACCTGCAGACACTTCTAAATCAAAATAACACCACAGAAACAGAAAATACTACTGACAAGAATCTAGGTCCAACTGAGTCAAGTAGATAGTACACAAAAGTCAGAATCCTACCTGACCAGTATAGAAGAAGTTCAAAATAGAACCAAAAAGCACACAGGCATATGGTGGATGTGTAGGGGAACAATACTGAAGTGTTCGTTACCCCTTTCGGGTCAGGTGTCTGTACAAGGGTGATGTTAATTACTGACGTTCAGATGGTTAAGGCAGCCTACTGGCAGCCATTCAACTAAAAGGAGTTATAAGACAGATCCCAGCATGTACATGGCCAACCAAGGGGAATTCCAAATGACTATAAGGCAAAAAAAAAAAAAATTGCAGCTGGTTTTGAGTCAATTTCCCCCAGAGAGGCTTAGGCAAGAATATGGACAATTACATGTATTACAATCAGCAAAGATTCATTAATTACACAGACGATGCTTTGAAGGTACTAGGGGAACAATTGTTAGCCACTAGTTTGATGACAAGGCAAAATCAACAGGTGTTGGATTGGCTAATGGAAAAGAAGGAGGGACCCGTGTGCTTTTTGGGGATCAATGTTATACCTGCATCCAGAACAACATGGCACCAAGTGGATTTTTCTATCCGGCAATGGAATGTATAAGCAGTTTGTGGAAAGAAGTAAAGCAGAATGCAATTTACACTGAATTCTCCACTGATTGATTCACGGGATTTTTTTGGTCAATGGACGTTTGGTCAATTTTTTTCAGGGAATGCCTTTCAATGGACTTTTGGTCAATTTATTTCAGGGAATGCCTTGCTTATTTCAGCAAAACAATGCCAAACTGCATTCTGCACATATTACAACAACATGGCTCTGTAGTAGGAGAGTCCAGGTGCTAAACAGTCACCCACTGAAAATATTTGGCATATCATGAAACAAAAAATAGAACAAAGGAAACCCTTAATTGTTGAGCAGCTGAAATTCTATATAAGGCACAAATGGGAGAACATTTCACTTTTAAAACTACAGCAACTGTTCTCCTCAGTTCCCAAAAGTTTAAAAGTGTAAAAAATGTTGTTATAAGAAGAGGTGATGCAACATAGTGGTAAAAATGCCCCGTTCTAACTTTTTAAAAATTGTTGCTGGCATCAAATTCGAAATGAATATATTTTTTCCTATATATAAAGTTTCAACATTTGATCTGTCTTTGTTCTATTTTCAATTAAATAGGGGTTTACATGATTTGCAAATCATCACATTCTGTTTTATTTACATTTTATCCAGTGCCCCAACTTTTTTGCAGTTGGAGTTGTGACTAAAGAAACACGTAGAAACCCTCTCATACATGATAATTTTCTTTGGAACAAAATATGTTTTATTCAATTCAATTCAATCTTATTTGTATAGCGCTTTTAACAACAGACATTGTCTCAAAGCAGCTTCACAAAAGTATATAAATTCTGAATATAAACTTATGACTCTATACATTGCCTGTGGCGACGGCGGCAAGGAAAAACTCCCTGAGATGGCAAAAGGAAGAAACCTTGAGAGGAACCAGACTCAAAATGGATCCCATCCTCATTTGGGTTTGATCATTTTTTAACTGCATTATATCACTGGCACTGCTCTCTTTTGAAGTCCAGCCCTTATCCCCCATACAGAATACTAATTGACTTGGTTAGCTTCAAATAAATTGTTCAAATTACATGTTTGTCTGAAATGCTTACATTTCTCAAATGACTTATCCCACTCCTGTGGCTTTGAGAAGTCAAAGGGTTCTTGAAAATCACCATTGGCCATGCTACCATTCCCAGCTGGGATGCCTCCACTGTTGCCAGCTCTACTTCCATGGTTGTTTTTCTGTTTCCTATTGCTACTTTCTTCATCAGGATGCTAGTTTCTAGCCATGCCCTGTCTTTCCTCAGCCCTGCAGCCCAAGGCAGGTACACAATACCATGTTGTGTTAGATTCATTTACAGGCAATAAAGACTTCCTTGAGTTTAGCATTCAGAACTTTTAATTTAACAATATCAGCAGGTAAGTTTCCATACATCTCACATACCCTTGTTACACAGAGATCCCACAATTTGATGTGTAATATGTGGGGGCCTTGGATTTGGTTGTTTACACTGAACCAAACAAAGCCGGCACAAAGCTGCTCCACTGTCTGTTTTTACAAAGCAAGCCAGATGCAGTGCTCTGAAACCAGAGGTGTGGCATGTAATCCAATGAAGTTTCAGTGCTGAGTGAACGTATAACATAATACGTCAGAAATACGAATACCCTGAGCATAACAGCATTGCAACAACACTTTTGCTAGCCATGTCCATTTATACCACTCTTCAAACATTGTGTTTGTGCAATCAGAAATATGTTGTAGGAGAAAATAAAGAGTAGCTATTGATTCATGGCAGGAAGACACACTGACATTAAAAGGCATTAACGGAAATGTTTAAATTTGTACTTGTCTTGAAAAAAGAATGTCAACCTCAAAAAGGTCCCACCCCTGTCCCACCATGCCAGCATGTCCTTTTTATACAGACATCAATTGTGGCTCAGTGATTACCAATTGTTCTTACTCAGAGGCAGAACAAACAGACCTGAAATCTGTTTTCAGACCTTTTACATACAAGGTGCAATATTCCTGCCTTGAACAGGCTGTGTAAAAGGAGCTATAGTTATATTTCAGCAGAGCAGAGCCTGTAACTACTGAGCCTGCCCTATGACACCATCAACAGGTTAAATGCAAAACTGATCACATTACACTACAGTTGCTATACTAACCCAGTTGGTTGCTATGAGTAGGGTTGCCACTTTCAATGAGGAAACATAAGGGACCCCAAAGAACAACAAAAACCCCCTGATAACATATTAACTCTTTAAATGATAATATACAAGATGGATCGATGTGGTTATTTCTGAATTATAAAATGAAACTAAATATCTAATAACCTTTTAACCTTTTAATTTAAAAAATAACAATCTAATAATCTTAACCATCAGTCCAAAATTTGTGTTTGTGGATACTAGCATATTTTAGATGGTTGCTAAAGTCTAGCTAGGTGGTGGCTATGCTAACCCAGTTGGTTGCTAGGTTGTTGCAATGATAACTAAGTTGGCTGCCATGGTGTTGCAAGGTGGTTGCTATGATATTCCAGCTGCTTGCTAGGGTGTTGCTAGGTGGGTCCTATCATACTCCAGCTGGTTGCCAGGGTGTTGCCAGATGGTTGCTATGATAACCCCATTTGTTCACAGGGTGGTGCTAGGTGGTTGTTATGATATTCCAGTTGGTTGCTTGTGTGTTGCTAAATGGTTGCTATGCTAAAACAGGTGCGTTGCTATGTGAATGCTATGCTATCCCTGGTGATTGCTACATGGCTGTGATGGAGTCACACTTGGTTGCACTTGGCAAAGCCTCCACCCTCTTCATCCATTGCTTCCTGCACCCTTTCATACCTTCCAGACGCTGAATCCTTTTCGTCCCTATTACTGGAGTTAGCCACTGACACTCTCCTCTCCTCACTTTCCTCAATTATGGTTCTCCTGTGCCCACTATCTTCCAAACCCAGGAAGACATCTTGCCCTTTTCCTTAGCTATCATATGTGTTGCATAGCCATAAAAGAGAATTAAGAGCACCAGAGAGAAAATGGAAGAAATCACATCTTGATACAGATGTCTTCTTACCATGGTCTTACCACATTCTCATCTGATATGACTTCTATAAGGCTGCCTTCTACAATCTCTCTGTAGAAGGTCCTAACAAACTTGACAAAATCTTTTCATCATTACTTAATCTGCCGGCTTCTCCTGCTCTGTGCTCCCTGACCAATGAAGTCTTTGACAACTTTTTTGATGGGAAGTTTGAACATATCTGTCAGACCTTCACTCAAACCCCAACTCCTACAATATACATTAAGGATGCCCCTTCCCCTTAGCTGGCACAGTCTTCCAACAGAAGCAACAGAAGAGATCCTGCAAGTCATCTCATAGTGCAACCCTACCACCTGCCCACTGTATCCAATCCCACAGTACTCCTTCAACATCAATATCTATGCAACATCTGGACATGTACCAACAGCATTCAAAAGAGTCTATAATATACAGTATAATATATAAGCGCATATTCACATCCTGAAGAAACCTACTTTGGATCCCTCAGACATCAGTAACTACCAATGGGTATCACTTCTCGCTCTTCTTTCTAAATCCCTTGAATGCACAGCCAATGTCCCTTTATCTCTCATAGAATGTCCTCCAGGATCAGTCTGGCTTCGAAGCGACACATTAGACAGAGACTGTCCTTCACTGAGAAGCTACATGCTGTTAGATCGTCCAAACTGTCATCAGTCCTCATCCTTCTCAACTTTTCAGCAGCATTCAACATAGTCAACCGCAAGACTTTCTTGTACATTCTGATGAGTCTTGGAATTTGTGGCTCAGCATGGCAATGGCTTACTTCCTACTTAGAAGGTTGGTCATATCAGGTGACATGGAATGGATCCATTTCTGCACCATCCAGACTCTCCACTGGCATCCCTCAGGGCTTTTTTTCATCCTCTATACTAGATTTCTCTGTGAGGTTATATCCTTACATTAATTCTCATACCACTGCTATGCTGATGATACTCTTATCACTCTTAAACTTGTCCGCTCCTTTCCTCCCTCAGACACTTATGTTTCTGCCTGGATCTCTGGCAGACATTTCATCATGGATGGCAACTCATCAGCTGAAACTCACTCCCAACAAAAGCGAAGTGCTGTTCATCCCAGCTGATTCATCATCACATCAGGATCTTGTGGACAACTCTCTGATTTATCCTTCAGTCACTGCAAACAACCTTGCAGTTTTCCTTCCTTCTTCTCCTGTTCAACATAAGAAGGATTCTTTAATTTCTTTCCACATAGGCTACTCAGCCTGTTCCATTCAATTCAATACATTCCATTGTATAGCGCATTTAACAACAGACATTGTCACAAAGCAACTTCACAGAAGAATATAGATTCTGAATATAAACTTCTGAATCTATAAATTTTATAATATATATATATATAGGGGGTGGGGGGGTGGGGGTATGTGTCTTCCTCAACCTCAGGTCCTCTAACGGAGGCCTGGGAGTTTGAGGGTTCTATGCAGTACCTCAGTACAGTTCCTAGAACTGCACATTTCTGGACAGAGACCAGCGTTCTTTTGCCTGGAATCTGTTGGAGCCACTCTCCAAGTTTGGGAGTCATAGCCCATAATTACTACTGGAACCACTTTGGACTTCACCTTCTACATCTGTTGCAGTTGTTCCTTCAGGCCTTGGTACTTTTTGATCTTCTCATGTTCCTTCTTCCTGATGTTCCTGATGTTAGAAGCCAGTAGCTGCTTATCTGTCTGGAGATCAGAAACTTGGATATGATGGAATGCTACTATAACATCAAGCCCAAGGAAAGAGACTAAGAGACTATATGCACAGAATATATATACATACATGATGAGCAAGTACTTGCTGTTGCTGTACAGGTACTTGTTCAGTCCCTTGTCATCTCAGGACTAGACTACTGTAATTCACTTCTGGTAGGTCTGCCTCTGAGTGCCATTTGAGCTCTGCAACTGATCCAGTATGCAGCTGCATGATTTGTTTTCAACCTTCCCAAGTTCTCCCACATTACCCCATTGCTATGCTCCCTCCACTGGCTTCCTGTAGCTGCCCACATTGGATTGAAAACACTGATGCTTGCCTACAAAGCCAAAAACAGACCAGCACCCCTCTACCTCAAATCATTTGTCACACTCGCATTGCATTGCACTCTCTCAAGGATTCCCTCTAGTCCTTTTCTAGCACTGACAGACTGATCCCACCATCTCTCACGGTACAAGACATGCATCTAGACTCTTCTCTGCTCTGGTACCTAGGTGGATCCAATGAAGTTCCCCTCTATATCCAAACAGCTGAGTCACTGGGTGTCTTCATAGGATGACTAAAGACCTACTTCCTTCAGAATTACTTGCACTAACACTTTCAGAATTTATTAAAAGAAAAACTTGTCTGCATGCTTTCTTACTGCATTACCTGCCAACAGAGTTTTTAGATGGATGGTATTCTTAGCCTCGGTCCTAGTGAACCAGTATCTGAATATATTTACTTGTATAGACTTTAAAACACTTATGTAAGTCACTCTGGATAATGGAATCTGTCAAATGCCATAAATTTAAATGCAAATTTTATGGCCTTTCTAAAAGGTTTAAATATGATCCCAGGTTGCCATGATCCATGGTGCCTAGGTTTAAGCTAGGCAGGTCCTAAGGAAACAGCCAGATTCAAGGGGGTCATCTGATTGACAAAAAAAAAATTTTTATTGATCCGGCTTTAACATGGGTCTTAATTCAGCTATACTGATGAAAATTAAAATTGCATTACTCCATCTTCTAAAACCCTAGCAACAACCTGGGCTCTGATGGCAATCAGGTAATATGCTGATAAGATGATAAACTCTCTAGGAGGATTTTCTAAGAGATCAAGTTTTAACAAGAAAATGTTAACAGTAATGCTCATGCAAAATATAATCAATGTCAAAGCAACTGTGTCCTGACGATGAAGACCCTGTTTTAGTGTTGTGTCTCAAGAAAATCAATTGCCTGTCATTATGTCATCATTTGAGCTATCCACTATTCCTTCACAATTTATCACATCTAAAAAAATGAGGCAAACCCAATATTGCAAAACATTAAGCCTTTAATGGTCTAATGGTAAACAGGAAATCATTGGTCAGGAAAATTTGCAAGAATTAAACAAATAGATAAAGTAAAGATTAGATTATAATTATGTGAAAAATGCAGAATTTCCAAAATGGTTGACTTCCTGTTGGGTGGAGTCACTCAAACCAATGTTATAAATATCCTAACTGATGACAGTCCTGCTCATGCCAAATTTAACAAATGTCAAAGCAACTGTCTCCTGACCATGAAGGCTTTAGCTATTTTTGTAGCATTGCATTGCAAGCAAATCAATTGCCTGCCATTACATAATCATTTGAGATATTGAGTTCACTAGTTACACCCAAGGCTAATAACATACTGTACTAATAACATACCAAACTTTGATGAGTGTACCAAATTTCCTGAGTTTTTTCCTAAGGCGTCAAATATGCATTTTCAATCTAGGGAGTGCTTTTGAGCTGATGAGGCATGCCCACACTGGAAGGCCATCGCAAATCAAATGCATGTGTAGAGTTGCATGAGTTTTGAGCCATCGTAAACCCTCAAAACACAATGGGAAAATGTAAAAATCATGCATTCCATCCAACATGGCCGACTTTCTGTTGGTCATATAAAACCAACTGAACTTTGTCTGATATGAGGACAGCAATAACCATACAAAATTTTTGCATATACGAGCAATTTCATCCCAACTATGGAGCTCCTTGTCCATGCGAAAGGCTATGCACTATGTAAATTTTTTATTTTTCGCAGGTATAATGCCAAGTTTTGTGATTTTTCAAGTGTGGCAAGTGCCTCAAAAAAAAGTGAATGCACTTTAAAAAAAAAAAAAAAAAAAAATCTAAGATCGGGCGCTCACAACATCGTGCAAGTCAACAGCACCTCCATGTTTGAGATGGATGTGATCAACCAGCTAGGAAGAGTAAAAGATGTCATTTCCTGTTGCCTTTTCCTGAATTAGCATTAACATATACATGTGTTCAGGCCAGGATTCTTAAGTTTGGTGCAGATTGGATTAGTACAGATAACACACAGTATGGGGAATGGTGAAAGTTTGAAACGTGTCACTGTTCAATAAAAACTCAAAAGCTTCACAATTTAATGCTGGAAGAGTCATTAGATAACATTCACCAAATATAAAGTGGACCTGATTAATTCTCTAGGAGATGTTTGCAAAATGTACATGGCAAAAATTGGACCAAAATTGCACAGTAAATTCAAAATTGCTGACTTCATGTTTGGTTTAAGATATGGCTCCTGGAGGTGGTTTTGTGCATCTTGGGCTGTTACATGTGCCTACCAAATTTAATATATGTAGGTGAAATGTGATGCCGGGGTTGCCTTTAGCTGTTAGCATGTTAACCGTTAGTCATACCAAAGGTGTTCCTAATTAAATGACTGGTACATGCATGTGTTCTTAATAACGTGGCACATATGTAATCTATATGTAATCTAAATAGATTACTCTAACCAAATAGGAAGATGATCTGATTAATTCTCTAGGAAATGTTCATTAATCTGGAAATGGCAAAAACTTTGCCAAAATTGCAGAGTAAATTCAAAATATCAGACTTCCTGTTGGGTTTAGCATATGGCTCCAAGAGGTTATTTTGTGCATCTCAGACTGTTACATGTGCCTACCAGATTTCGTACACGAAGGTGAAACATGGTGCCAGGGACGTGTTAATGACTGCAACTTCCTTCATCATGGAGCAACATCGAAATTTGCCATGGTGCCATGGGCACACTGTTTAACAAACTTCTTGCAGAAAATTAATTGGATCCACTTCATATTTAGTGATTCTGTAGACCTTGGTGATGTTATATTGTGAAGCTTTTGAGTTTTTGTTGAAGAATGAAGCCTGGAAATGGCAAAAATTGGGCTAAATATGCACAGTAAATTGAAAATAGCTGACTTCCTGTTGGGATTAGGATATGGCTCCAAGAGGCTTTTTTTCATCTCATGATCTCATGCATCTCATGATTTCCCATGTACTTACCAAATTTCATACATGTAGGTGAAACATGGTGCTAGGGCTTCTTTGCTTAAATTTTGTAGGGGGCGCTATAGAGCCATCATGCCACACCCATACTCAAGTCCCATAAAACATGTGTGTTTTCACCAATGTGAGGATTCTGCGAAGTTTTATGAGTTTTCAAGCATGTTTAGGTCCTCAAAAAGCAATTCATTTTTGGGGAATAGCAATTTCAATAGGGTCCTCGCACCTTTCAGTGATTGGGCCCTAATAAAAACACTCCAAAAACAATAGAGTCCTATGCACCTTTGGTGCTTGGGCCATAATAATAATAATAATAATAATAATAATAATAATAATAATAAACACTTTTAGTGCTTGCGCCCTAATAATAAAAAGACTAGAAAAACAATAGGGTCCTTACCACTGTTGGTGCTCAGGCCTAATAATAAAAAAACTTAAAAATCACTAGGGTCCTATGCACCTTTTGTGCTCAGGATCTAATAATAATAATAATAATAATAATAATTAACACTCCAAAAACACTACAGTACTCAAGCCTTTGTCATGTTGTTACTTCACCAATCAGACCAGAAAGATTAAATGAAGTAAAATAACACTTTCTGATTTCTCTAGTTGTCTTTGTAGCTAGTATCTCGTCTGATGAGCCCCATTCAGCTATATAATGTACAAAAATGCATGTGATTGGATAAGCTGAAACAGAGAATCTGCTACAGGGACTGAGGTGGTTCATGTTTATAAAACTCTACTTACAAATGTATGAATGCCAGATAACTACCAGGTGTGCTGACTAGCACCTGAATATGCACTTGTGCACATTTGCACTATTCTGAAACCTATATAAATATGTACTTCAGCTCTTGGAACCTACTTGCTGAGTGCCTACTGGGTCAGCAGTGGTTCTGAATGACACGGAATCTTGTAGGTTATTCAATCTTCTAGTTCAAGTGGGAGTGTTAAAGTCCTGGGTAAACCTATGCTACAAGGTCATGAGGAACCAGTTCATCTATGACTGCTTGGAAAGGTGTTTGGAAATGACCAGGAGGGGCAAGGTTAACTTTTAGAATGTGGAGAAGGTATGAAAATTCCATTCCAGATTTAGTCCCCTTTGCTGTGATGATAATCTGCACTCCTCTGGAAAGGCTTTTGACTAGATTTAAAAATGAGGCTGTGGGGATTTGTGTCAATTTAGTGTCAAGACAATTAGGTCAGGGACAGACGTAGGTGAGGAGGCCTGGCATGCAATTGGCATTCCAGTTAATCTTAAATGTGTTCAATGGGGTTGAGGTCAAAGCTCTGTGCAGGCTAATCACGTTCTTCCACTCCAAGTTGTAAAACATGTCTTCATGTCCTCACTTTGTGCACAGGGCCATTGTCATGCTTGGTAGGTTTAGGCCCCTTAGTTCCAGTGAAGGGAAATCTTAATGGCGCAGCATGCAAAGAGATATTAGAAAATACTGTGCTTGAACATTTGATGCAAAGGTTTTGGGAAGGTCTACATATGGGTGTGATAGTCAGGTGTCCATGTATACAGCCATGGCCAGTAGTTTTGAGAATGTCACAAATATTAATTTTCACAAAGTCTGCTGCCACAGTTGTTATGATGGCAATTTGCATATACTCCAGAATGTTATGAAGAGTGATCAGAAGAATTCCCTGAAAGTCCCTTTTTGCCATGAAAATGAACTTAATCCCCCCAAAAAACATTTCGACTGCATTTCAGCCCTGCCAGAAAAGGACTTGCTGACATCATTTCAGTGATTCACTTATTAACACTGGTGAGAGTGTTGATGAGGACAAGGCTGGAAATCACTCGGTCATGCTGATTTGAGTTAGAATAGCAGACTGGATGCTTTAAAAGGAGGGTGGTGCTTGAAATCATTATTCTTCCTCTGTTAACCATGGTTACCTGCAAGGAAACATGTGCAGTCACCATTGCTTTGCACAAAAAGGGATTCACAGGCAAGGATATTGCTCAGGAATGGCATCAGGCAGGTGTGAGTGCATTTCCACGTGCAGTGAGGTGAAGACTTTTGGTGGATGGCCCGATGTCAAGAAGGGCAGCAAAGAAGTCAATTCTTTCCAAGAAGAACATCAGGGACAGACTGATATTATGCAAAAGGTACAGGGATTGGACTGCTGAGGACTGGGGTAAAGTCATTTTCTCTGATAAATCCCCTTTCCGATTGTTTGGGCAATCGGAAAAAAGATTGTCCATAGAAGAAAAGGTGAGCTCTACCATCAGTCCTGTGTCATGCCAACAGTAAAGCATCCTGAGACCATTCATGTGTGAGGTTGCTTCTCAGCCTCAGCTCTCAGCCTCCCAGCTTCTCAGCCTCAGCCATAGCCATGTGTGGGGTTGCTTCTCAGTGAGTGCGCTCACTCACAATTTTGCCTAAGAACACAGCCATGAATAAAGAATGGTACCAAAACATCCTCTAACCGCAACTTCTCCCAACCATCCAAGAACAGTTTGGTGACAAACAATGCCTTTTCCAGCATGATGGTAGCACTATGCCATAAGACAAAAGTGATAAGTAAGTGACTCCAGGAACAAAACATCAAAATTTTGTGCTCATGGCCAGGACACTCCCCAGACTCCCCAAACAAAAAGGTCCAATCATTTTTCACAAGAAGAAAGTAAGGGCCAAAAGTTTTATCTTTAACTGAAATCATCCAGTTTGTTTGTCCACAGTGTAATCTGAAGCAGGAAGCACATATAGTGGCTATGTTTACATGAAAAGAATATATGAATTCATTCTGATTGCAAATTCTGAATAAAAAGTTTATATGTATCCCAAACTGGGGAGTCTGTAGACTGTAGAGGAAAATTTTGTTTATATTGGTATTAATCATTTCTTCTTTAGTATGCAAGTATGCTTTGTTGTTTCTGAAGGTTGTTTGGCTAATATAACATTAAAAAAATGTAGACATGTGTAAGTATGATAAGTATGGAACATCCAGTGCTTGAGCATGTGTGTATAAGTGGTTTATGAGAATGAGAAAGTGTGCTGTTTTCTATGCTGACTGCTGGAGGAGAGACCACACATGTATGAAGGTAATTAAAATCTTTCTGTCTGCTTCAAAAGGCGTCTGAATTTTTTTTTCAAAAGGCTTCCAGGTTTTTCCAGCACAAGACAATCTTTCAATTTATATTCAAATCAGTGTTATCTGTATAGTACTTCTAACAATGGACATTGTCACAAAGCAGCATTACAGAAATATATAAATTCTGGATAAACATTTTTGAAAGGGAAAAATGAAGGTAGCAAGGAAATACTCCCTGAGATGACTTGAAGATGAAACCTTTGAGAGGAACCAGATTCAAATGGCAACCCACCCTCATTTGGGTAAGATTATAAATTTACAGCATTTGGCAGATGCACCAGAGCACCTTACATTTATCTCATTTATACAACTGAACAGTTGAGTGTTAAAGGCCTTGCTCAAAGACCCAGCGGTGGCAGCTTGGTAGTGCTGGGATTTGAACTCACAAACTTCTCCAGCATCGCTACCACTGCATAAACAATTTGGCTCTTAAAATTGTATACTATTGTGTCAGATAATGCTAACTGTACTAACGGGCACTTATGAGCAACATATGAGTATGAGCATCAGAGTAATTTCTGAATACATCATAGCTTTTACTTGACTGTCAGTCGCACTGAACTGACATTATTAACTGTTATAAACCTGAGTGCATACATTTCTTAGCAATTGATGTCCTAAGGCTATCCAAATAAGAACACCCACAGCCATCCTTATGGATTCTATATGATATCATCCGCAGTAATCTCATGGTGATCTTTAGGCTGTCCATGTGGGCAGTGAAGTTTTATGTGAACCTTATATAATCTAATTCAAAGTTATACGTATATGAGGAGTGTGTTCATTTTTTACTCATGCTGCATTTGTTTTTAAGTTTTAAATTACCTTCATTTCCACAAAATCTCATCCAAGAATGATTATTAAATAGACAGTGTGATGTATAGATTATGCCTGTATTATCACTCAGCATTCCTAAGATTTAGGAATAAAGGATGCTCTGGCTGTTAAAAATAGTATAAAATACTATATAAAACACAATAAAAATGTATAAAATATAGTATAAAAGTTTCTTTTACTAAAGTCTTTTGTGTGTAACTGTTTGTATTAGCCAAACCAAATAAAAATTTTTTTGCTGGATTTACAGAAGTTTTGGAAATGCTCATTTTTTTGTTTTGTTTTGTTTTGTTTTTTTCCCCTCCAAAAGTATTGCAACAGTGATAGAATTTTTGTGATTTTTGTGGTTCTGTACACCACAATGGACTTTCAAAGAAGCCACACAGTCACAGGCTCAAAAGCTGCAGAACAAACATGATTATAAATATAAGCATAATTTTTAATATTTGGATGCAAGTCAATCACCGTCTCAAGTCTGGAGCCCATGGACATCACCAAATGCTGATTTTCATCCCTTGAGATCCTTTGCCAGGCCTTTACTGCAGCCCCCTTCAGTTGCTACTTGTTTGTTAGTCTTTCTGCATCCAGTTTTATTTTCAGTAAGTGAAAAGCATGCTCAGTTGGGTTGCCTGACTCAGCCATTGAAAAACATTTGATATTTTTGCTTTAAGAGGCTGTAACGGTTAATGCTCTACTTTGGTTAAACCCCTTTCAATTAATACTGAAAGTCTACAGTTCAATCACATCTTAATGGTTTCTTTTCAATAACTATGATAATTGTGTTGCTGTTCCAATACTTTTGGAGGGAACTGTATATTGATCACCGGTGACATGCAATGTGTGTTCCTATCACAGCTCATATGCACTTAGCGACATCCACAAAATCCCCATAAAGGTCAACTGCACAAATGAGTACTACAGTGAAAGAAAAAGCAGAAATGGAATCACTTCTATGACATACAAAAATATTTAGGTAAATATTTAAGAAACAGGTCAAAATCTAGAAAAAAATTATAAAGTTGACAAATTAACTGAAGTAAAAAGAAAATGGTGTGACATTAAAAAATGGAGAAGAAAAAATCTACACTGTATGAAGGTGGTCTTGGACACCAAGTGCTTCACATAGGAAAACCGCCATTTTAAGTTTGTTTTACGTTTTGTGTTTTTGTTTGTTTTACTTGCTGCAATAAAATTATATAACAACCTAAAAAAGAATGTAACCATCTCTCAGTATCTTTGAATAGTCTGCCAGGCCAAAACCACTGGTCAACACTTCATGGTGCCTATATTCAATTAAAAGATTAACAAGCTGATAAAAGATCCACGTCTGCACCTCTCATATACATCAACAATTTACATGTTGACAAATTTAACCTCATTAACTATATTGTAGCTTGAGGTTCTTGCTTGTACAATTGCAATTGCCAATGTAATTAGGGGTTCAATCACGATGTGCATTCTAATTGTTAATCATTTTAATTGTAATTGTAATCTATTGTAATTGTTAATGTTTTTGTTATTATTAGTGGTCCATGCCAAACTGCTAGATCCGTTGAAGGGTCCTCTAGTAACTGATGCAGTCTCACTCTATTGGCTAAATTGGATATCATACATGTTTCTGCACTTAAAATAATTAGATGTTTTGGAAAAATAAAGTGTACAGTAAATTTTTTTGTGCTGATACTTTGCCTGAAATAGGATTAAAATATGTACATTATGTATTTTTATAGTATAAAAATATGCATTCATCCCAACCCACTTACATTGATAATAATTTGCATAATTTGGAATCTATTTTTGCAAACTAATCCCAGAATTTTGCCCACTCTTCACAGAATGGATATCAGATTGATTGGCAAAGTTTTAAACTCAGTAATTATCCACAACATTTAGAAATTTGTAAACAATACGGCTGCCACATGTTAACTAACTTTAATGGGGTAGAGCTTTACTTGGTTTACCTGAACAGCTTTACTTTGTTTACCTGAACAACATCCTTGAACCTTGAGCACACACCATATGATGAGAACATGAATAAAAGAATCTCAATTCATTTGTGCAAACAAAATGGAAATTTGTGCTCAACAGTTTTAGAGAAATTAACTGTTATTTTAATACCTGTTAAATGACTAACCATTCCCCAAAAAATAATGAAGCACGTATGTTTGTTTTGTGAGCACAAACGATACACAAATGAGTCAGACATTCTTGGAGTCATTTGGGCATTAATGGGTTGCTGAATGATGTCACATCATTAAAACATATTTCTCTAAATATTTCTCTTTAATTTCTCTAAAACTGTTTGAGCACAAATTTTTATTTAAACATGATGTACAAATTAAACAGAATACTTCTATTCATGTTGTCTCCATGTGGCATGCCAAATTCACAGTGCCTACAGTGCTGTAACTCAGGACTTGGTTTTGTACTAATCTTGAATTGTATGTTTACTACGGTTCATTACTAAGGTTCTGTCAGGACCTGTTCCTCACGGCACACGCGAGTGCGCCCGATAGACTCGATGGAGCCGCGTGCATAGTGCCTCTGATCTTTCTGTCGCACGCAGCAAGGAAGCGCGCACTTCCGCATTTTGGCGTGAGCGACGGAGGACTACAGCTCCCGTGAGCACATGCTCAGGGGATCATCATGTGAACTGTAATTGGATACATGTGCATCCAATCCACGAACAATCAGCCAGTGTTTTAAAAGGGACTCAGTTGCGCTTCGGATTTGAGAATCATTAGTTAAACGTTCGTTACGCTCTTGCCAAGTCTTTGATTACCCGTGATTGCTTTTCTGTGTTCTGGACTCTGCCCTCTGTTTCTGTTTTCTGCTTTTTGAACTATCTCTACTATACTGTTTGCCAATCAACTGACCCTGTGCATGTTTTTGGATTACTCTTAGGCCTGCCGATTTTGTACCTTTGCCACTTGTGAAGATAATAAACTCAATGAGTTTTATAAAGCCATCTCCTCACCTGTGCATGTGACCAGCCACACCCCGCAACCTGACAGAATGCTTCGCCAGACCAGGGACGCAGCAGGAGAATGGGAAGAAGGCCGAATACACACCATGCCCTCCATCTTTTTTCAGAAGGTGGGATTCAGCATCCAGGGACCCCATGATAGAGTACAATATCCTCCAGGTGGATTTCTGCTCCAATGCCAGTTCTTTTTTGAGCACCTGCTGGATCCTAAGCCCGCGGATGACATCTGGGTAAGGTGCATGATCCACTGGCTAACTGGACCTGCCCGCATATTCACTGAGAGCCTCATTGGTATGGAGCACCCATGCCTACAGAACCCCAAGGACTTTGGGGATGAGCTAAGGGTGTTCTATGGGGCCAAAAAGGAGGTAACTGCTCCAGAGCCTCCTCCAGTGGCAAAAAGGCAAAAAGGAGGCAACCGCTCCAGAGCCCCCTCCAGAGGCGAGAAAAGAGGCCGACAGGGACGCTACTGCTCTGGAACCTGTGCCAAAGCCCAAGTCCAGGTCCAGGTGGAGGAAGTAAAAGGCCATGCCAGTGCCAGAGTCTGAGTCCAAGCCTGAACCCAAGTCCGTGCCGGAATCCAAATCCAAACCCAAGTTAATGACCGAGTTCATGTCTGAATCCAAGCCCATGCCGGAATCCATGTCCGAGTTCATGTCCGAGTCCAAGTCCAAGTCCTTGCCAGAGTCCATGTCCATGCCTGAATCCAAGTCCGTGCCGGAATCCATGTCCATGTCAGAGTCCATGTCAAGCTCCGGGCCTGTGACAGAGTCCAAGCCAAGGTCCAAGTCCGAGCTAAAGTCCAAGTTCAAGTCTACGCCAGAGCCTATTACAAGAGTGATGCCTGAGCATGGATGGATTACCGCAAGGGTCAGAAGCAACTCCAATCACAGTCTCTCCCCCAGGGCTCGTTCCTGTTTATGCCAAAGTCGCTTACGAAGAGACTGTGCACTTAATGGCCACAGAGACTGTCCACTTAATGGCCACAGAGACTGCTCATGTCAAGGAGACTGTTCACGTACACGTCCCAGAGCCTGTTCCAGTAAGAGCACAAGTTACAAAGACTGTTCTAGCGAAAGTGCAAGTCAGAGAACCTGTTCCAGCACCCGTCATTGTTCCAGTACTCATCACAGAGCCTGTTCCAATACAAGTCACAGTTCCAGTACATGTCTCAGAACCTGTCACAGAGCCAGTTCAAGTCGCAGATGCAGCTCAAATCACACACGCTGTCCAAGCTACAGCGGACGTCACTGAGCATGCTACAGCTATAGCGGACGTCACAGAGCCTGTTCCAGCCCCAGCTACTGAGCCTGTTCCAGTACATGTTAAAAAGCCTGTTCCTCTCTCAGTCACAGAGCCTGCAACAGCAGACGTCACAGAGCCTGCTACAGCAGACGTCACAGAGCCTGCTACAGCAGACGTCACAGAGCCTGCTACAGCAGACGTCACAGAGCCTGCTACAGTAAAAACCCCAATCACAGCTCAAGCCACTGAGCCTGCTCCAGCTCCTATTCCAGTCACAGTCTTGGAACCAGCTCCTGTTCCAGTGATGGTTACAGTTCAAGCCACAGAACCTGATCCTATTCCAGTAAAAGTGACACTCACAGAGCCCACTCCTGTCACACTCACAGAGCCAGAGTCCGTTCCTGTCACAGCTCCAGTCTCAGAGTTCGTTCCTGTCACAGCTCCAATCTCAGAGTCCGTTCCTGTCACAGCTCCAGTTCAAGTCTCCGAGTCCGTTCCTGTCACAGAGGCAGCTCAAGTCACAGAGTTCACAAGTCTCCGAGTCTGTTCCTGTCACAGAGGCAGCTCAAGTCACAGAGTTCCAGTTACAGAGCCTTCTCCTGTTCCAGTCACAGCTCCTGTCTCAGAGTCCGTTCCTGTCACAGTTCCAGTCACAGAACCTGCTCCTGTTCCAGGCAAGCCTGAGTTCCTGCCTGTTTGCCAATCTACTGACCCTGTGCATGTTTCTGAATTACTCTTATGCCTGCCAATTTTGTACCTTTAACTTGTGTGTATATAATAAACTCAATTTTTTTTTTACAAAGTCATCTCCTCACCTGCGCATGTGTCCAGCCACACCCCGCAACCTGACAGGTTCTGAGGTCTGCTAAGTTTGGGGTGTTGTCATCAATAGGAGCAGAATTAAGTGCAAATGTCTGTTTCTCAGGAACTATCTGATCAAACTGGAATTTGGTGTGTTGCTTCACTGTCATAATCTGTAAGTGGATTTTTAATTCTGACTGCATTAGTACAAAACACTGTTGTCTGATCAGCTTTCATTTATCACAGAGATATGATCATAAAATATAAGTACACTAAAAAACAAGACTATATTGAAATTAAACAATGTCCCCCAGAGTCTACCTTAAAACTTAATTTACACCAGAAGTAACCTTAATCTTTTACACAAAAGTCAGATTATTAATGTAAATATTTCTATCTCTGGCTTAAAGTGATTCAATCCGTCAAGGTCAATTTCGGCTGACTATAACTACCATACTGTACTGATTGAACAGCACCAACAAGGCTTTTCACTTACCTCTACCTTTGAAGTGGCATTCAATGACTTTCCAGTTCTGCGTTGAATAATAGGGGGCTGTTCACCTACTTGCAGAGGAAAGTCACATGGAAATTTCCCTGTCAGTTCCTGCAAACACAATTATGATTATTATGATGATTATTATTATAACTACTACTACTACTAATAATAATAATAACTACTGCTACTACTACTAATAATAATAATGTAAATATTACACTGTCAAAGTGCATATCTGACTACTTTCCATTTTTAGTGTATTTTTCAAATGGGAATTGTGTGATTCTTCATTCATAGTTTTGCTTAGTATCTGTCATAAGGCCTGATAGATCATACTCAGTTTATTTATTATCACACTCAAGGTTCTTCCTCATAACATTCACTTACACCAATCAGCCATAACATTAAAACCACTTACAGGAGACGTGAATAACAATGGTTATCTTGTTTCAATGGCAACTGCCAAGGGGTAGGATATATTGGGTGAATTACCAAGTGAAGAGTCAGTTCTTGAAGTTGATGAAGGAAAAATGGGCAAGTGTAGGGATCTGAGCGACTTTGACAAGGGCCAAATTGTGATGGCTAGATTGCTGATAAAGTGAATGCTGGTTATGATAGAAAGGTGTCAAAACATACAGTACATCTCAGCTTGCAAGCATATGGGGCTGTGCAGCTGCATCCCAGTCAGAAAGCCCATGTTGAATTAACCCTAACCCTATTCATAATTTTCACAGTTTCATGATACTTAATTAAAATGTGCCCTATAGCTATATAATGGGATATGACTTTGGTAGGGGGATCTTGCTGAAAGTTTTTTTTTTTTGAGAGGTGACTGGTTTTGTTCTTGCAGAAGTTATTTGAGGTTAGTCATAACTCTGTTACTATTTTTTCTAGTTGTCGAGTGAAGATGGCTTTTTGTACACAGTGATGGTGATGACCACTATTGTCATATAAAGATGTTACTTTCAAACCAATGGCATGTATATGTGTTCTGACTCTTATTGTTACATCATGTTTTCACCAACATGAAGGCCAGCAACGCAACATGGACTCAATTTCCCAGCAGCCCCAGCAACATACAAACATGGCTGCTGAGAACCCCTAGACTTCACTGTACTTCCGCAATCAGGTTCCCCAGTGTACAAATTATTATTACAGCAGTTGTTTTTTGTTTCTGACTGTGTCTATTTAAGCACCTGTGTTTTTACTGTCACCTTGAAAAGTGTTGTTTGTGTTCTCAATCATTGATGAGCCTTGTGTCTGTGGTTGTCGTTTTTGGTATTTCTGACCCTGACTGGTATTTCTGGATTATTTGATTTTGTCATTGCCTCTGATATTCCGGTTTTCCTTGTATTTGACCTAGCCTGTTTTTTGACCCGTATTTGCCTACCCTATGACAAGTGTATTGCCCAGTTTTTCTGACCCATGCGTGTTCATGTTCATGAGACTGTCTTAATTATTCTCTGAATCCTGTTTGTTATTTTTATTGGATTAAATTCCTCAGCGATTTCATCCAAGCCTCCTGTCTCATACCTAACACTTATACGTATCTGTTAAAATCCAGGAGCCCAACTATGGTCAGGAATGTGAAACAGGGAAGGTAATATATTATAAATATAAAAAATTAATATAAAAATATTGCTGAAGGATATTTGTTCTGGTTGTAAAAATTCCCTTGAGAAGAAAACTAGGTTGTCAACCTGAACAGAGCCAACTATTTCACCTCATCTTTATTCATCAGGGCATAATGAACATAATGACATTTCACCATAAGTTTCATTATCAAATGTTTTTTTCATTTACATTGTCATTATAATTTAGTCACTGAATGAAGGTCATCACCAAATACTAAACCTCCAAATTTTCGTTGACAAAATTAACGCTGGCACCAGCATGCGCTATGGGAAGAAAGGCAAGCTGGCAGAGACAGTGTGATGCTCTAGGGTTATGAATCCCTGGGTCCTGGCATCCATGTGGCTGTTACTTTGACACATACCTAAACTACCTAATCTACCTAAACATTGTTGCAGACCCATTAATGTCAATGGTATTCCCTAATAGAAATGGACTCTTTCAAGCAGGATAATGCACACTGACAGACTGCAAAAAATCATTGAGGAATGAAAGATTTCAAGATGTTGACTTGACCTGCAGCATCTGTGGAATGTGCTGGACAAATCCACACCATGGAGGCCCACCTAACAACTTAGACTTAAAGGGTCAGCGTTTAACATCTTGGTGCCAGATACCACAGCACACCTTCAGAGGTCTTGTGGAGTCCATGCCTCAAAGGGTCAGAGCTGTTTTGGCAGCACAAGGGGAACCTACAGAATATTAGGTAGGTTGGTTTTAATGTTATGGCTGATCTGTGGATACTTCCAGAGTTATAATGTAAACTGACATACTGCCTCAAGCAGACACACTTGTCGTAGTTCCTTTTGTCTGCTGCTTAAAAGAGTCTGCAGACTTTGCTTCTTCTCCTGCAGGTTAGCAATCCTCTCAGCCTGCAGCTCGCTGTTATGGCGGCCCTGGAATTCTGCACAGGAACACACTGCACTTAGAGGACAAAGGACAAACTTACACAACAACAGTATAAGCATGAAATCTATGTAAACTATATCTACACAAGGCCCTTAACCCACCACTGCTGAGTTGTATAAATGAGATATATGTAAGTTGCTCTGGATAAGGGCGTCTGCCAAAGGACATAAATGTAAATATGTTTACTGACAATAACGTATTTAGTCACGTTTATGTTTTGCATAAGCTATTATATTCAACAGAATTAAAAGTGTTTTGCTCCTGATTTTCTTTTGTATTCAATGTCTAGTGCATCACGTTGCAGTGTCATCATTGGTATCATTTCTCCTTCGTAGCAATGTCCTGGTAAAACCTTTCACCGTGTTCGTCACTGACAGCACCGAGATTTGCTGGGTCCAAGTGTGAGTGGAGGAAATGAATCTTGAACGACATGTTGCACTTCATTGTCTTGTATGCTTTGAGATGTTTGTCTACCAGCTGAATGTAGTCTTAAATAACGAAAACCTTCGCCTTCCTTGTTCAGTGCTTTTACAAAATTCTTCATGAGTCCCAGTTTTATGTGAAGAGGAGGCAAAAATATCTTTGCTGGGTCGACAAGCGATTCATG
>JAQQZR010023707.1:0-11141 GCA_030068235.1 Notoglanidium macrostoma
ATACATATTCGTAGATGGCAACAATTTGTTCTCTGCATTTTACTTTCATCCAGTAAAACAGTATGGATTGTTAAAATTGGTTTATGCTGAACATGGTGGGATTTTGGAGCATTAGTCAGCATTAATATAACAGTATGGATTGTTAAAACTGGTTTACGCTGGTAAAGTATGGATTGTTAAAACTGGTTTGTGCTGAACAGGGAGGGATTTTGGAGCATTAGTCAGCTAAGATAGTTAAGTTAAGATAACGGAATTGGATTGTTAAAATGTTTTTTTTTTCACTTTAGGGCCCCTAATATTCATGTCTTTCTTTTAGAATTTAACACTCATAGTCAGACTCTCGTTGCTGTGCTGTGCAGACCATATCCCTTTAAATGACAAGAGACTAACAGATGGTACAATACTGAATCAGTAACTAATAACGAACCAGTTACTACAGATGTGGTGTGAATTGAATGTGAGAGCAGATGGTTTTCGGCCAGAAGAATGGATTACAAATTTCAGAATGCATATATAAAATGTTGTGTTCTACCCTGTCATTGTTTTTTCAGGTTCATAACTTTGTTTTTGGCTTGGTTTTATTTGATAAATTTTCACAGGCTATACCCTGTGGGCTGATCATTTTTACCCTAATGCCAGTTTTATACAAACACATCACAAACAGTTAGTTTACATCTGCCTGAGACAGGATCATAATGCAAGCCAGAATACCTCAGAGTAAATCTGCCTATATTTACTCATTTTTAATGTGGTCAAATGCTAATAAATCTCATCAGAGGTTTAATATAAATGTTAATATTAATTTATGGTCATTTAAAAAGTTTGCAAATATAAACCTTTGATGGCTACAGATTTCCTGTTTTATATTTGGAAACTCTACAGCATTAAGAGCTCTCATGTTTAGCAAACATTTTTACACATCACAAGTATTAATGGTTGCGCTGCCATCAGTGAATAATAATAAAAAAAAACATTATAAAGGAGATAATGCTAATGTAACATTGTAAGGATTTCACCTTTGCGAGCCTGTTCCTCTTTATTGAGGTTAATGAGGAGATAGCGTGGACTCTCTGGGCAGAAAGGTAGTAGCGCACATTGTAGTAAAGCAGGAATCACAGTCAGAGCCAGCAGCACAGGCCACAATTTATCTGAGCCCAGCAGAAACTCCAAGCCAAAGATCTATATGCAGCCAAAGAGTTAATTGGAGGCACACCCATAAGCTTACATACAACCCCATTTCCAAAAAAGTTGGGACTAAGTGTGAAATGTAAGTAAAATCAGAATGAGATGATTTGCAACTTAAACCCATTTTTTATTGAAAGTATAACAAAGACAACACATCAAATGTTAAAACTGAGAAATTTTTACTGTTTTTTAATAATATATGCTCATTTTGAATGTGATGCAAGCAAGATGTTTTGAAAAAGTTGGGACAGGGCAACACAAGACTGGAGAAGTTGTGTAATGCTAAAAAAAATTCAGTTGGAACATCTCACAACTAATTAGGCTAATTGGCAATAGGGCATTAAAGACGGGGAGGGCTTCACCACTCTGTGAAAGACAATAGGGCAAATAGTGCAACAATTTAAGAATAATGTTCCTCAATGTAAAATGTAAGAATTTCAAGATTTGAGACTTTCATCACCTATAGTACATCATTAAGCGATTCGGAGTCTGTACAAATCTCTTTATGCAAGGGACAAGGCCGAAAACTAAAACTGGATGGCTGTGATCTTCCAGCCCTCAGGGAATAAAAACAGACACAATTCTGTAGTGGAAATCACTGCATGGGCTCAGGAACGCTTCCCAAAACCTTTGTTTGTGAACACAGTTCATCACTGCATTCAGAAATGCAGGTTAAAACGCTACCATGCAAAGAAGAAACCATGTCCAAACGTGATCCACAACCTGCCACCTTCTTTGGCTTCAGGCTCATTTATGATGAGTTTTCCACTGAGGCAAAATGGAAAACTCTCCTCTGGAAATCATAGACACCATGTCCTCTGGGTTAAAGAGGATGTGGACCATTCAGCTTGTTACCAGCACACAGTTCAAAAGCCAGCATCCATGATGGCATGGGGGTGCACTAGTGCACATGTAATGGGTAGCTTGCACATCTATAAAGGCACCATTAAGCAGAACAATATATAGATATTTAAGGGAAACATATGCTGCCATCTAGACATCTTTTTCAGGGAAGGCCTTGCTTATTTCAGCAAGACAATGCCAAAACGCATTCTACATATATTACAGCAGCAAGGCTCTGTAGAAGAAGAGTCTAGGGGCTAAAATGGCCTACCTGCACTCCAGACCTGTCACCCATGGTAAACATTTGGTGGATCATGAAACAAACAATACAACAAAGTAGACCCTGAACTGTTGAGCAGCTGAAATCCTATATGTGTTTCAGGACAGGATTTCACTTTCAAACTCCAGCAATTTTCTCCTCAGTTCCCAAACATTTACAGTGTTGATAAAAGAAGAGATGATCCAACACAGTGGTAAACATGCCCTGTTCTACCTTTTTTTAAACTTGTTGCTGGCATCAAATTCGAAATGAGCAAATATTTTCCAAAAAACAATACAATTTCTCTGATTCAACATTTGAAATTTTGTTTTTGCTCTATTTTCAATTAAATACGGGGTGACGTGATTTGCAAATCATCACATTTTGTTTTTATTTACATTTTACACAGCGCTTCAACTTCTTTTGGAAACAGGGTTGTATATACTTTGATATATATTAACATATAGCAATAGAGAAAATGCAGACAGCTTATGTTAGCATGAATTAGGTTAGCAAGATTGATAAGGGACAGATTAGTAAAGAAGACAAGCCACTGACAGTTATGTTTTATGAGCATTAAAAATCCTCAAAAAAGGCAAATATGAATATTATCAATATTTTTTGAAAAAGTGATATTCTAGGCTTAAATGGCTTTGTAGTTGTAGTCAATTTACAAAAATGCACAGTTAAATTAGGTTTTCGGGTGTAACTATAAATAAAAGGAAGTACATTTCTGAAAGACTAGTATTCAAATTCTGTATTAAATCACACATTGGCAGGCATGGGAAATAATTCACCTGTGCAATCAAGATTCCTATTACTACACCGAGCTGGTGTAGAGTCCCAAAAGCTCCCCGGAGAGGGGTGGGTGAAACTTCCCCCACATACATGGGGGTAAGGCCAGTAAAAAGGCCACAGAAGAGGCCAATAACCAAGCGGCCAGCGATGACCATTTCAAAAGAAGAGAAAACGGTGCAAAGCCCCATGAGTCCTCCACCGATTAAGGCCAAGATATTCACCAAAAACATGGAATTGCGTCTGCATAAACAGAAAGAAAAAGGACCATGTCAGTTTGTGAGGTAACAAACAGTAGAGATGGCTCAAACAAGGGTGTGCATTATGAAATAGTGGTTAAAACAAGTGAGGCACAACAAAATAGCAACAGTTAACAACACTGAGGTAAAAGATAAAGCAGCAAGAATCAGCAGTAATAATAAGAGCAATGACTTCTGAGGGCATCCGAATGACATTTGATCTGGCAGTTTGCTAGAGGACTGAAGCTACCAGACTATAATGATCAAGATGGTACCCAAAAAAGATGTGGAATAACATTGCTTCCAAATGAACTCTAGAATCTCAAGGGGCAAACATAAGGTTATGGATGTAACTATGCCCTGTGAACACTCAGTAACCACCAGGGGTGGTGTTTTATCACCTAGGTTTGTACACATGTTGAAACCTTTTGAAACTAATTCACATGCTGATCATAGTAAAAAAAGAAAAAAAAAACAGTAATATGTTTTTTTAGGCGACATTTTCTTAGTAACCTTCTCTCCAAGTTTAGCTTACATTCCATGCGAAAGTAACCTTGATGGTTATAATGGTTCACCCCTTCAAGTCTTCCAGGGACAGTGTTTCAAGACCTGGATTACCTTATACTAGTATATCATGAGGGACCAATTCAAAGTCACTGGAAAGGCATCCAGATAAGCCATTTATGGTTCTATGTCCAATTAGCTGTTGTTTAGCTCACATAACACTGTCAGCTGTGTACTGGACATGATGTACAAGTGTGTTCCACACACCCCTCTAGAACAATGCAAAGTTAATCACCAGGTACTTAGTTTTGAGACATCTTATCTTAGGTCGGAACCTTGAGTTCTGTTCATATTCATTCTGCAACTATTCATATGACAGGGTATTAGGCCCGTCATGGACCATTGTCTTTTTTCCCTGAGTACTGTTCAGTTCCACTAGGGAAAATGGTGTACCTGGATAAATCCCTAGATCTGCTGTATCATCTCGGGGCCCAACCACCACTCTTCTGGGCATGTATGTTTTCTGGGCGGTGAGACCACTGCACCATTGCATTGACATTGTGGATAAGTAGCTCAAGCCACTGTTGGTGAGCCCACTTGTGAGGGCTCCTTTTGAGATCGAGAACTTTCTTTAGTCTCCTGTCTTACAGAAAATCACCGTATTGTCAGAATGGCTCAGGATATGACAGTGTCACAAAAAACTTATAAGAAGGACTTGAGGGCTATCCAGGGAGCCCTAAATTCTTATAGGTTGACATGCCTTTTCCCATTCTGAAGTAAATCCCCATGCTTCCTAGGAATTAGAGCTAGTGTCCTTTTAATGGGATGACAATTTGAGTTTAACTGCAGACTCAACCTACTTGGAAAAATTTCCTTAATCCCAACCACCCCTGAGGGGCTTACTGCTGCCACTGTGATTAACAGCCCAGTCATGTCAACAAAAGCTGTAACCATTCATAGCAGTCTATTCCAACTAGTAAGGCATGATAACATCTGTCACTCATAAGGGTGGCAAGGTGGAAACATCATAGGTATCCTACTCCTTGGTGGTGGCCCACTGAAAATCCTTGTCTGAGTATGGCCATACCCCTATGCCTCTGGTCCCTCAAAGGCACCAAAACTGTCTATGCCTCTGCTGTAGAAAGGAGGTAGAGACTTTGGCCTATTATTGAAAAAGGCAACCACAATGTTATTGAAAAAGGCAACCACTGTTTTACAGAGTAGTGAGGGCACAAATTATGCAATACACTGGCCCACTGATGAGGACCACCATCTAAAACAGGGGATTAAAAGACTCAGATGGGGACCATTGTCTTTTTGGAAGCATGTGAAGTAGAATCTCTTGTTCAAAACATGGAATCTATCTTTCTCTGGCCAGGGACAGAGTGCTTTCCTGGGACAGATGGTTTCTGTGCAGAATTAGAATCTAAGCCCCAGCAGCTGGGTGAAACTCAGAATTGAAGCTTATATCCAAGCAGCTTAGTCATTAGAATCCCTGTCTGATGCAGATACTGCTAAATAAATATCTGACTACAAGTGTCTCATTGGCAGACCCTGTCCTTCCTGAACAATTCCATGAGTTGGGGACATCAACTGAAGCTTCACCCACATTTAAGTTGATGTTTCAGCTACCATTTGATAGGGATTTGCATTGCATTCCATTCTAGGTGTCTTATTGTTAAAAATTTCAATCAGCTTTGATCACCAAAATGTTAAAGACTATGGACTGAAGTAACTGTTTCCATGCAAGCAACTGTAGTCAAATTTCTGGGGACGCCATATGATCTCAAAACTGTGTTGGCCTTGAGGGCCTTAATGCACTTGAGTCTAGTCTTGGTCTATTCTTTCACTCACTCTGTCTCATCTCAGAATTGAAATCAATTCTACTTGATCTTGTATCGGTCTCGGACTAGACCACCATGAGTTGTACTCATAATTTTAGATGGACTCATACTCAACCCTTTAAGGTCTCGGTCTTAACTCAGACTCAATATAGGTGGTCTCGTCCCCATCACTACTACCAGGGACAGTTGTATTAAGACTTACCAATAAGAATGTTTTTTTTTTTTTCTTCAAAAATACTTCTAGTCACTAGGATCATTGTTCAAAAGTCTGAGTCTGACTGTAATCACAAGCTGTTACATAGACATCCTGAAATGCTCCACATGTGTGTGAAAGAAGAAGAATAAAAGGGAATGTCTACCATTACCAATGCCTTTTTTTATTATGGTCACCATGTGATTAGTGTCAAAAAGTCGTGAAATGTGTTTGCATGCAGTCAAGAAGGTATCCAGGTGTTGGAAAAAAAAAAACCCTGGTGGTTAGGAGGAGTGATATAGATCAGTGTACTATTCAATATTAACCATTACATTCCTCATATATTCTTTTCTAATCTTCAAAAGATCACAAATGCAATTGATTTTATGAGTTGTAAGACTTTATTAAAATCAAATATGGATTTAAATTTGAAGTCAATTGGTTTGGCAGATCTTAGCTGAAGACTTCTGTGAAGCTGGCACCCAATCCAAAAAGAAACGGAATACAACTTCACAAAAAGTCATTTCCGTTGTATTGCTTTTTCAGCTGCAAACATATTATTTGTGCTGTATTGGTTAATGCAATATTAAAATGGATATATTTCAATTTAAGTCATGAATCAAGCAGGGCATCACAGAGCAATAGACCATATTCCAGATGTTCTGTAATTCTAGGTAAACAGCTAATTCAGTGTGAGCTTGTAAGCATCCAACAAATGTTCCATCTATTTTGATGTCATTCACACATTAGTTATGTTAAATTCTATAGCTAATTTGTATGTTCACAACCCACACTATATACATTCTCTTAACATGATTGCCACAACAAAATATCACCCTGGGTACACGCCCACCACTCAATATGGCTTTGTGCTGCACATCACCACTGATGTTTAGAAGGATAAAACAGAATCAATAATTGATATGGCACAAATCAGTATGAACACTACACAAAAAGACATTTTATTTGATTTCTTTTTATATTGGGGGTGGCTTCACAAAGGTTTGTTGAAGTAAGTGGTTCAAAACTGAAAACATCCTGAAAAAATTATATTCACATGTGGGAATGTGAGTGTCTTGCATGAAATAAATCAAACCAGCAGTAAGCAAGTTTTTACCATCACTGAGGCTTGTTACCACGGTAACTCTATTAACTATCACCAGACACAGGCCTCAGTCTAAAAGATGCTAAAGCACTGCTTATAATAAATAAGGCCAGGTCAAAATACTGGCTGACAGACTATTGAACCAGAATCAGTACATGATTGGTAAAAGATTTATTCTCACTGACCGCCCAAACTTGTTGGCAAGGACACCAACACTGAAGGAGCCCACCATTCCACCCACACTGAAGATCGCCACTGCTAAACTCCACACGATGGTGCACACTCCATGCTGGATGGGCTGCCCATAACGTTCCACCCATGTGTTGTTGAAGAATGTACGCAGTTTCTGATGAATTGAAGAACAAAAATAGCTGATTTGATAAGGTGAGTGATACTAAGATTTTTTGTATTTCATAAACATGACCAGTGATTCCTGTCATAATCCAAGGGATAAAACTGGCTTTCTCTCTAATCATACAAGCAGATTTAGTCTTTATAGGGCTTTGTAACTTACATATGACAAGCGATTAAAATATTTAATATAGATTAACACATCAGCATGACATATAAAGGATAAATACACATCATTCAAATGACAACATTAAGCATGTGTGTGATATAACAATATCATCATCCCTACATGATATTATTACATTTTTTGAGTGACATTGTATTTATCACCAATCATATTATATTACCAGACCTGCCAAACATTACACATTTTCTGAAGGAGCTCCACAAAAGTATTGGAATATTCTAGTGTTAGATGGTAAATGGTTAATGATGAGATTCACTGCGTAATGGGTATTTTAAATTGGGGCAGGGGTGAATGTGTGTGAGTGTGGTCTCTTTCTTTTTATTAGTCCACTAGCTTGCATATTTTTCTTTTGTTTATGTCTGTGGAAGTAAAATAGGGTGACCAGACGTCCTCTTTTCCCCGGACATGTCCTCTTTTTGAGAACTGGAAATTGCGGGGTTTTAGAATTGTCCGGGATTTTGAGCTGTCTAAACATTCGTCACGTCATGGGCATCTCTCATAAACTAGTTACTATCCTACACGCCTATTCACTTCCACTCGCGCTAGTGGATCCAAGAGATAAGTGAGGAGGGGGAGGGGCTGAGCGAGGAATCAGTTTTGGGCTTCGGATATCTCCCTGATATCTCCCTGCACGTTCTCAGCCTGCCCTCATTGGTTGTTCGTCTTAACCTTAAAAAAAATTAATTGGTCAACACCGCAAGTAGCAGCAATCACTGCCATCAGCACCGGTTTCCTTGGTTACAACAAGCACTTGCTAAAAGCGCTATACAAATATAATTTTATTGAATTTGATTGAAACGGAAAATGGGGTCGAACGATCAGCAAACAGAGTATTATAGGCAGTCCAAAAACACTAATCAAAACAGAAAACAGAGTCAATACATAGAGAAAACAAACACGGGAATATAACGCTCGGCAGAAGTCTCGCGGGGCTAGACTAACGCTACGCAAATTACGAAGCGCAAATGCAGTCTTTCCAAACACGGCATAATTAGTCCATAAACGAGATGCACCTGTCTCCCCTTGGCCGTCCTCATTGCTGGGAGCAGGTGCTCATGGGAACTATAGTCCGTGTAGTCTCCGTCGACTTTTGGAAGTGTGTGCTTCCGCTTTGAGAGCGACGGAGCAAGAGGAAACACCGCGCGCGTGGCCGAGTCTTCAAAGTGCGCGATGCGGAGTGGGTCATGACACCAGTCCTCAAGAAAATATGCCCAGCCACCTCATGATGACTGAAAAGTGTCTAATCCAGGAGTTAACTTTTTGCCTATTTTCTGAACTTTTTTTGTTTTCAAATCTGTGGCCTAATATAAGAAATGTGTGTTTTATTTCATTAAGGACAACATTGGACAGAACAAGTTATCTTCTGAAAGATTTTGTGAAAAAGTTCAAAATGTTCAGTTTAATCTAGGCCTAGGTGCCACAGTGTTCTTTAGGGCCAATAAAGCTCATTGATCAGATCACCCTGGCTGTGTTGACACGTTTGTATACCCCCCCCCAAAAAAAAAAAAAAAAACCACAAACACACACACGCTAAGGTGTCCTCTTTTTTGAAAACCAAAATATGGTCACCCTAAGCAAAACAACTAGAAAAAATGACACCCATTCATCAGCATTATTTTCTCACTGATGATTGTGAAGAGAAAAAGCTGAAAATCTGGAAATAAAACAAAATAAAAAAGACAGCAGATGATCCAATCGTTATGTGAATCTGGAATGATTTGTGCAGACATTTTGAACTCTATGATATTAACAGATGCTTCCTCTTTTGGTTTTTGGCTGAAAGAGATAAAAAAAGGACTTTGATTCTGATTAAAGGAAAAGATTTTGATTAAATAGGGCTAGAATGAAGTGTCAATTTAGGTGATGATAATTTGAAGGTGATTAAATACACTGTGGTTTTTTTGCAGATGACCATTGGTCCGATTCAACAGTATTTTGTGAAATCTTGACTACCTATGCTTTGACCGTTGCCTGTTTATCACCCCTGAGTTTGAGCCACCTACGAGGAGCTCACACCCATCAGCTCCAACAACGCACTGCGGCCACTGAAGAACAAATAATAATGTGCCATGGAAATATGAGCATTGCTGCCCGTGTCTCAGTTACAACTGTGGTTTCTCCAGCACAATGTGAAAAGACAATATGATAGAAAATATGATAAATATGATGGTTTTCCAGGAAAATATATGGGTTTCCTAATGCAATGCTCCCACACAAGTTGGCCATCAGAAAGGCCAAGAGGCACCCCCTTCCATTAAAAAGAAATCAGGTAGTAAACTGATAAAAATTGGTAATTCCATGCTTACACAAGGGATAAGGACCTTTCAAAGGAAAGAGAGACTTTGTCTGTACTGTGTACAAAGGACCACTTTAGTGCTGGATAAAGAATATGGCCTTAAATCTAGGTCTTGTAAGAATGTTTAAGAATGGAAAATGCATTATTTCTATTAGTGATCAAGTTATTCTTTAGTGCATTAGTACATTAGTGCTCATTGTCTTCCACTATGCATTGCTTCTATGGCGCGCAGGAACTTCATGGATGAGTAGCTGAGATTTTGAAAGTCTTTTTTTCCCACTGAAAAGACTCCTTAGTGTTTATATCGTCCACATTTGTTATTGGCAATTGAGGTTGCCCATTATCCATCGCATAAACACAGGCTATGGAAGAATATGTGAATGAGGCACATTCATTAGGCTGCACATGAACACCAATGATCTTTCAGTAGTGCCCCCGTCCTCCAGCATCCACATCCACGTCTGCATTTCATAGCAGAGGCAGAAAGTGGAACTGAGGCAATCCGAACTCAACATCATAGAAATCCACCAAAATGCATCAACGTGCCTTTACTCAAAAACATTGAACTCCACAAAAAGAATCGATCAGGTGGGAAATCAAGCGCTATTGTTCATAAAAGCAGCCTTAGAGGAATGGAGGCATTTTTTGGAAGGTGCAGCACATGGGAAATCATCTAAATGACTAAACCTCAGACAAGCGCAGTGGGTACTGCTCTTCATCAGACTTAAGTTCACCGTTACATACAGACAGGGATCCTAGACTTCCACTACCCTGTGATGAATTTTAAGGCCGTAATCTTGAACCTAAACCTGACTAAACAATGCAGGACATCACTAGAGGCCTGAGAGGAAAAAACACACCTTCACTTTGGTCTCCAGCCAAGACCTTTGTATCTTAATCCATGTGGGAATAGTTTCAGGGTATTCCATTATAGTGATACAGTGAACCATAATTCACCTCTTTGGTGAGCAAAAAGTCTGGTGGATTTCTCTAATTAATGATGTTTCCCAATATGTTAGGGCTTATCACAAAATGTTCACAAACCAGGACCTCTTGCCATTTAGTAACATTCCTAACTGCTGGACTAAATCACTGATTAAAAGGATTCAATATTATCTTTACAATTACTGATTTTACTGGTTCTCTAATGTCTGTCATTTAGTGCCTCTTCCACATTTCCCACAAAACCTCACCTGTGACGTCCAACAAGTTTTGCTAACCAGTATACAAGTTGCTTGTTATACTCTTGCTGCCTGAACTATGAGGATGTGATTTTGATAAAGACTAACACTACATTCACACTGTAAGCCTAATTGTCCTTTTTTCTTTTTCTTTCAGAT
>JAQQZR010023707.1:11241-21779 GCA_030068235.1 Notoglanidium macrostoma
AGGATGTGATTTTGATAAAGACTAACACTACATTCACACTGTAAGCCTAATTGTCCTTTTTTCTTTTTCTTTCAGATAAGATTTGCCTATCTTCACATTTATAATTACAGATGACCTGTATAGAACTGTAATGTGAATACATCTGTCCTCTGAAATGTCACGTATGCGCACGTTCACATTCACAGACATTTTTGCATGAGTCTTCTGCATCATGACCAACAAAAGACATGAAAAAGCCACATGAATTCTGATCTGACCGTTCTCATTCATATCACACGGCCATGGATCGGATTTAGGACCAAAAGTGACTCAAATCTGATTTGAAAAGATCAGATCTGTGTCACATTATGGCAAAAAATCAGATCTGAGCCACTTCAGCATGATAATGTGAACATAGCCTAAAAAGCACTTCTGTAAATTGGGTAAGGGAAAGGGTATCTGCCAAATGCCATAAATATAAATGTTTCACCATCAATATTAATATTCCATCCATTCATTATATTAAGGCTTACAGGGAAGCTGGAGCCAATCCCAGCTGACTTTGGCCAAGATTTGGTCGCAGGACTCGCACATTCACAACTAAGGACAATTTAGAGCAGCCATTTGACCTAATCTGCAGGTCTTTAGACTGTAGGAGGAAACCAGAGTGCCTAGAGTGACCTACTTCATGTAGGAACAGGGCAGAACATGTAAAATATATGGAGAAAGGCCCAAATTGGCCAGCAGGTTCGAACCCAAAACCTTCCTGCTGTGAGGCTACAGTGCTACGCACTGCACCACCCTTGCCTATTCTTCAGGTTTATTCTTTAGATTACCTCCAGGGCTAATTAGAATGTGTCCTGCCTGTTTATAAGCGCTGAGTATCAATCTTAATCTTCGCTTGATTAAAGTTTTGTAAATACTTCTGCAAATGATTGCACTTCCTGACCCTTCCTCCGACTGTGGTATGTTACAATACACTGAGACAAATACACTGTGAAAAATCTTATGTTGCACTGATTATATTTAATCAATACAGAAAAGTTAAATATGCCATAAATTGCATGCAATTTTTCAGAACCCAGAAATCATTCAAAAAGATGCCTGAAATAAGCCATTTGCCTGAAAGGTTAGGAAATGCATTTTGATGAGCTTAAAATAGACCATTTTAAACATTTCTAAGGGGCTTTTTTAACCTTCAAATGCATAATACAGTATTATGAAAATTTGAATAGTACAAAATATTGAAATGATCTCACACATATTTGTTACCTGCTCAGGTGCATTGATGACCCCTGTGTTATAGCCGAACTGCAGGGAGCCGATAACAGCCGTGGCCAGAGAGAACAGGAGATAGCATGTCACTTCCTTCTATGGAAGAGAAAAAGAAAGAAGTCTAAATAAAGCAAATCTTCCCTTGTTGATAATGAACTGCTACAGGTATGCAAAAAGTACAAAGGGAGGTCTAGGGTCATAAGGGGTCCATGAAACATAGCCAAAGAAATCATAATTTTCTATCTATTTTATTTATGGTCGAATTTTTATAGATATTAACCTATTTGACTGGTCAATTGAATAGAATGGGCTTAGTCCAAAATTCAGTTACTCAAATATGTAGAAACATTTAAGCCTATAAAAAAAGGTCAATTTGAATCTAATGACAATTAAAAACTGTATTCTATGGGTGTGAAGTTCAGGGGAAAAAAAGTCCCATGGCTCTAAAAACAGACAAAATATTATTTCACATATTTAAATAATGAGCATAGTATTCAAACAGTTGGGTTAAATTTGTGAAAAAAAAATCTGTGCTGATGGTCTATGAGTTTATCTTACAGAAAAGTGTCCCTTGCTGCAAAATGGTTTAATAACCCTGATCAAGGATAGAATGCTGAGAGAACAAAATCCACTGAACCACATGATCCTGAAGCTGTCAAAGCTCTCAGTTTATGACCTTATGCTCATCTTCACCTCACATTTTAAATGTGAAAACGTGTGGCACGTGACGTGAGGATAAATTTACCACCTCCAGAATTACTGGGAAAGATGGGTAGAAAATGTAATGGAAAATGTCTTTGTGGTTTATTAACTTAATCTCATTCTGGAAACATGAGATAAATCTAACATTTTACTGAAGTGTTTGTTCTAATAAAAAAAACAATTTTTAACATTACCACATGTCTCAAATATTGGCTTTTGTTTTTCCTACAAAAGCCATAAGAACATTATCAGGGATCTGATATGTATTCACCAATATTATTAAGCATGATAGGAATGATCAGTCCTGTTATGCTTTGCAGCTAGAAATAACTGAAGTGGCAGTAATTGAGACATGTTTTTTTTTTTTAATAAAATATTCCTGATGAACTTTTTTTTCTTAAAATAAATTTACTTCAGACGTTTCATTTATCACAAAATATTCAGTGTGAGATTAAGCTAAGGATACCTACCATGGGTGCCAATAATTCTGGAGTTGACTGAAAAACGTATTTATAAATTACTTTTTAAGACAGAACAGCCACATCTCCTTTCACTCTCACATCCATCTTTGAATGATAGATAAAGAATAAAATATGACAGGTGTGTTAAAATAATCCATACCCGGCTTGGTGTGATATTACCTGAGGTAAAGCAGAGGAACCTGATTTTCACTTGATGCATGGTTTTCAGGCTGACAAGCTCTGTTTCTATTTAAAATTTTCCCTTGTTTTGGTGAGTGTGCTTTCTGCCATGTCACGACAGAAAATCCAGAAGACTGACAGGTTTTAGAAAGTCACACACTAACTGTAAGTATGCGATTTGAGACAGAATGCTAGTTTGTTCAGTAGAGACAGATGGATAAAGAAATTTGTCTGTTTCTCTTGTTGAATTGCTTCCATAGTGCTTTGTGTCAGGACAGTGAAAAATAAAGATAGCCCACACACTCTTCATTTAAATGTGACTTCATTGAATAACGTGTAACATTTCAAAAAAGTGATATTTCTAACACTGATTTGTAAAATAAATGAATAAAACAAAAGACTAGACTGTAAATTTCTCCCACTACCCCATTTGTAAACCAAGCGCCCCCATGTGGGGTCATGACCCCTAATTTGGGATCCCCTATACTGTACTGATACAAAAATCTATCAATTTAACACACAATAGGTTAAAAATTTTCCTTGTTTTTTTTTATGACCAAGCCAACAAGGTTATGTTCTATAGGTAATGTCAGGCAGCAAGTGAAACGCTTGCATGCAAGATGCTCTACATTAAACAAATTCAATTTTATACAGGATGATGCTTATAAGCATAGCCTGTCAAAAAGATACTGTACGTTACACGTATACACGCCTATTCTGCCAACGCTTCTGTAAACCAGCAGATGAACAAGGATCTTTTTTGGGAGTTAAATGATTAAAATGTATAGAGTGAACTATATCACTAAAAAGCCCTTCACAAAATTGGGCTCACTTATTATAAGAAGAATGGGAAATGCTTCAATCTGACCTATGACAAGGATGTTTGGTTTGCTGAAATGATTATCCAAACAGCTGGAGGAAATAAAAGAGAACTTGCCACTCAAGTGAAAGGCTCTCGCTACCTCTATGCCATGATCAATAAAGTCACAGACGTTTCAATGAGAAAATGTAAAATTGTCTTCCTTTTTCTTCTAGGTTTCTTTTTTTTTTTTGGCAAATTTATGAATTCTAGCGCTTTTAAGTAGTAGTTTCTAAATTCCCTGAATACATTTTAGTATTTTGCATTTTGTGTACACCAAATTTATTGTATAGGCTACAGAATGCTTTAGCCTGCTAGCATTAGCATTACCACTTCAAAATGTAAATCTACTGTCCTAATATTCATTATTAAAATTGTGAAACTTTCTCTAAGCAGAACATTTATTTAAGATTTATGGAAGGAGACTAACTTAAAGGTCCACTATGTAGGAAATTTTTCCCATTTTTCAGAATTTGGGTCTCAAAAGTGTTAGCCAGCACCAGCAAACACTGATTCCTCTTATTTCTTCTTTCTTTTTCATCTTTTTTCCAGTGCTTCCTTCCTGATTCATGCTGCCACTTTGTAAAAATGTACATATTCATGTGGAAGGCGGTCTCTAGAGGTATGTTCGTTCTGGGCTGCTGTGTCGGTGTAACACGGCAGCTCCATAGAGGTGGATCCTTATGTAAATATTAATGGCTCATCCTAAGCTTACGAAAACACACATTACACACCAACGAAAACATACTTATGGACACTACATTGCATTTCTGCTAAAAGATCCCCCTAAATCCTACATAGTGGACCTTTACAGAAAAGAGCGAGATAACAGGCTATAATGGAAAGTAACTTGTTTGGTTCAACAATATCAAATGTAACTAAAAATAGATAAAATTAGAACATGCTGTTCTTTAATATCTGAAAATGTATAATCATATGCAATTTGCAGTTGTATTAGTAGAAAAAAAACAAGGAAAAACACAAGGTGTGTTGGTATAATGAAATAAATAAACTCTGGGGTGGTAATGGTCCCTCCACTTCATGTCACAATATCTCAGGGTTGATTATTTTCCTATAATACCATGCTACACCACATTTTATTCCTTATGTATTAAATTTCTATACATGCCAGCCAATGTTCAGCTGAACAGCTTTTAGAATTATAAATAAAAATGGCAACTACACAGTGTTGCTAACTGCTAGACAATGGAAGAAGAATAAGATGGAAGAAGAGAATAATGGAAGAAAAGGAGAATATTAAGTTAGAAGTAGAGACAGAGGATGAGAAAGGTGAAAGCCTTGCCCAAGGAGACAAACAGTCTCATATGAAATAAGACCAGTACAGTATTGATGCATGTATTGCTGAATACATTTCAGTTTGTCCAGAAAATGATGTGTACAGCGTAGCATTCATTTAAAACTTACTGTCTTCCTGTGAGTGCTCCTATTGTTCTTCTACCCCTATATCTATACTCTATTCTTCTCCTTTCACCTTCAAATTTTATAACACCATGGCATTATTGAATTTTTGAAAATGATTGGTTTTCGAACAGAAAGTGAAGAAAAAACCCAACACCACCATGCACCTATTACATAATGTTGGCTGTAAGGCAAATTATGGGTGGGTCTTTCCATATCAACTCAACCAGAGGTGGTTGCACCATGATCTCAGAATTCCCCAAACCCTGTAGCATGTAAAGTTTGGTATCGATAAATCTCAAATATAATGTAGTGAACTACAATGACCAACATTTTTTTTTTTAAATGTGATGCATGGCAAATAATGATATTTTATTCAAAACAAATTAAGCATTCATTACTTTTTGGTAGCTTCAGTTTTAATAATCTTTCAAAGCCGCGCTCTTGTAAATATTTGGCCAGAGGTAGTGTATTTCTCAGATAGTCTCGTTCATAGCAAGGCTGTATCTGTAGCTTTAAAAATGTGTCCTTCAAAAGGTGGCTGAAAATGCAATATCTGCACAAAAACGTCCTTCTTAGATGTTGCACTTTTCAGATGTCCATAGAAAGATCGGTGTTGTACTTAGTGGCTTTAAACTTGCTGGACTATTACAGAACTTGGTTCTGATGACACCAGATATTACTTTTATTCTACGTTATGCTAAGTGAACAGTCGGTTTTCAAAGTTGTTGTGTTGGAAGCAGGAAAAATGAGCAAGCGTAAGGATCTGATTGACTTTGACAAGGCTCACTGTCAAATTGTGATGGCTGGACGACTGGGTCAGAGCATCTCCAAAACAGCAGGTCTTGTGTGGTGTTCCTAGTATGCAGTGGTTAGTACCAGAAGTGGTCCAAGGAAGGACAACCGGTGAACCAGCTCAGGGACATGACAACTAAAGGCAAGCCTGTGTGGTCCGATCTCTCAGAAGAGCTTCTGCAGCACACAATGCTGAAAAAGTGAATGCTGACTATGATAGGATGGTGTTAGGACAGATAGTCCATTGCAGCTTGCTGTGTATGGAGCTGTGCAGATGCAGATGGGTCAGAGTGCCAATGCTGACCTCAGTCCACGGCTGAACGCACCTACAATGGGCATGGGAGCATCAGAACTGGACCATGGAGCAACAGAAGAAGATGGTCTAGTCTGATGAATCATGTTTAATTTTACATTATGTATTCAAAGAGTTCAGTGTATTGAATTGGCCTTCAAATTATCCAGATCTCAAACTGATCGTGTATCTATGAGGCCCTACCTCACACTCGTCATTGCTCGAGATCTGCAAAATGACGGGGACTGGCACTGACTGGGCCATTCCAAAACAATGAACTTCTTTTTCTGAAGCCATTTGTTTGTTAACTTGTATTTGTGCTTTGGGTTGTTATTGTGTTATGTGAAATATTTCATCTTTAGCTGTCTCACAGAGGTCTTCAGATTTTGTGCCAAAATAGTTTGGGACTATCAGCTGAAAGATGACCCCAGCTCAAAGCCCAGGAAAGGCCCATGCAAACGTCTATGGTTGACTCTTAAATGGCATCAAATATGACAATTTTCTTACTGACTTATATTATTATACAGTTATGGGTGGTTTCAGTACTATGGATGTGACATTTGGACACATATTGTCCAAAGTAAGATAAAGGGGCACAAGCTGTTCATCACACTCTTCACTGACATAAATAAGCTTTGCACAGTAACTTTGGATACTGTTGCATCAACCTTGATTGTGTAGCATGAACTTATCCTATAAAACATTATGGATGTGACTTGGCTGTGGAACTGCAACATACAGAGTAAAAATAATACAAGAAAATAAAGGTCAGGTCTTGTCAAATTTCACAAAGCAGCTCAACTCCGTAATGTTAATGTTGGAATATGTGCGAGTCCAAAAAACGTTAACTGTGATTTGTATCTTGCTCACAAAAAACTGATATCATCTTCCTTTAAATGTTCTTCTTAATTAATAGTATGTTTTGAGAGAAAGGTGGCCCTTTGCTATACAAAACAAACAGCTGCTTTGAGCTTAAAAGATTTTAGTTTGTCCATGTTATCATGATTGTTTTTTACATTTAAGGTCATAATGTGAACTCAAATGTAGTAAGGACCTCAGCTACTTATCAGAGCTTTATGCTGATTACCACTAGAGGGCAGCAAATCAAAAGGAGCATTCACAACCAGCAGAAGAAACGCCTCTGTTTATTTTATATTGATACAGTATTTCAGTTCTGCACACAATTTGACCAATGTAACCCTCAAGACTGAACTTGACAGATGAATAGTAAATGTATTTGTTCACCCATAATTTGATCTCATGATCTCATGCCTTGCAGTAATTTCTTCAACCAATATTTGATTTTTAATTTTCTCAAATTACTCATTCATCGGGGAGTAAATTTTTCTCTCTCCTCTTTTGTTTTAAGGTAAAAGGAGGAATATAACTGTCATAGTCTAATTTAACTGACTTGACCTTTTGTGCTTTATAAATCATATTGAGTATAATTAAGCAAAACAGAGCATAGCCTATATGGGTCTGTCACACTGGAATTGGAAATGGTTGTCAGAGACTCCATCTGTGTCACTACAAGTCTTATGGCCAAGAGCTTTGTATGAGAGCTGATGGTGGGTGGGTGGTGATGATGCAGGAGTGGGTGAGGGTGAGAGCCTCAATTTGGAAAATTTTGTCCCCCTGTCAATAAATCCTAATGGCCAGCCTGGGTGCATCTAATGTTTTAGAAATTCATTTGTACCCCTCTCCTGATCAATACCTTTTGACAATGAGGCCTGCACATGGCTTGTAAGCTGTTTGTGAGCATGGCTTCAGCAATCTTATCAAACAGAAGATGCCTAGAAAATCCTACAGAAGCAACTCAACCTTTTTTGGGGCTAATCCTAGTTATCCACAGCAGTCTTATGGCATTTCTGCATATTATTTGAAATTAAAGATAAATTCCAACATTTTCTGCAAAACATATTTGCTGCATGATTAAGAGTATACCTTTATAAAGAGTATTTCTAATTAAATTTTGTTACATTATTAAACAAATGATGTTATTACAAAGTCAGGTTACACGTTTGACAAGTCACATTTCAGAATTATGTTATTTGCCTATATTTATAAACAGTTTGTGGACCATCTGTGGGTTCAATCCTACAGAAACAGCTGATCTTTATTTGGGGTTACTCGGAATATCTTGTATGATAGGTGGAGGATAATTACTTTTGGACATGCGTTTGAATGGGATTGGTTCATTCTGAGAGCAGTTACACACCCATTATAAAATGGTTACTGGTAATTGTATTTTTTTCTTGTTTTTCTCTCTAAAGCATTACTATTTATTTTTCACAACAATTTTAATGGTTGCTATATCACATTAAAGATGTGAAAAGATCTGATGATTTAACCTGATTTCATTTTCTTACATCTCAAAAACCTGCAGGGATGTGTAGACATTTCATATCCACTGTGCTATGTGTACATCTGAGAACCACACAGTATTGTTCATGACTCATTGCCAAGCCCCTGTGTGATGTGTAATGGATAGCCACAGCAGTCACATGACTGTTCTCTATGTTATTTGAAACTAAAGATAAATTCCAACAGTTTCTGTCCACAAATTTACTGCATGTTTTTAGGGAGTATGGTTTAAATGGTTCAAAATTGATATTACATAGTCAGGTTATTGTGTTATGACAAGGCATTTTAACATGAAATTATAGAGGATAACTGTTGTTAATTTAACTACATACAAGTCATTTTAGAATGCATATGAAGATCAGTAAGTGATCGCATAATATTCACAACAAAAATTAAGAAATAGGCATAGGGCAGGAAATTGATTGCATTATACAGTTTATACCGTACCTTCCTTAATAAAAAAAAACCATCATGTGTCCCAACATATTGTGCATTATAGCCTACTCTTAAATAGTTTCCCCCTGGTTATTATTATTTTATGCCGCTAAGGAGTTACATGTAACTGTTCTTGTGTTATGATATAATGTTTACTTCTTAATGATTCCTTGTATAGTGTTAAGATCTTGTTTTGTGCTTACATTGCTCTTTTGGTCTACATTACAGCCAGTTAAGTTTTCTGTTGATGTATTTAAGGCTTTGTTGACGTCATTAAGAAGGCTATAGCTTACACCATACACCACTTTGTTTAAGCTACACTTTATTTAAACCTCTGGAATGCTGTCTGGCTAAGCACTACTGTTAGGCATGTTCGTGGTGGAGAGCACGCGCTACTCACCTTCTCCCCCTCCATCTTTCAGCGAAATGGGAGTGGACCAGTCGTGAACGCGCAGATTTGCACGCAGGTTCCGATGCAAAACACACTTAAGCTGAAAGACGATAAACATTAATAAATGCCTCGAAATGATGAAAATGTAACCATATAAAAAGTGCAGATACGCAAAAATAACCCACGATGCTTTTAGGCCGACATACTCCCTACGTACAACAGGTGCTTGATTTCTGGAGGGTTTTTTTTTTTTCTTACCACATTTAAATTTTTATTCAATTCACATTTCATTGTCATTATTCATTTCCTTTTTTTAAATCTCGCGACTGTTTACCCAATAAAGCATCAGTTCAGTGCTACAGACCTGCACGTGCGCAGGTTTTCAGTTAAACTCACGGTTGTTGTTACTAGCTGAGATCAAAGCCTCCGACATCATATTTGTTTATTTTTTCTCGCAAACATCAAAGGGCGCATCGTGCGCGTGCTTACCGTTCCTGCTGGACGTCGTACCTAATCCGTTCCTGCGCGTCTCTCCTGACACTCGACGTGTAGTCTCGCGTGTGTTTCTCAAACTGTGTATACGTGGCGATTCTCACGTTGCCCTTTGATGTAAATAAATAAAAAATACCCCCTGGTTCGCTTCAGCCAATAATCAGAGTGACCTCTGCTTCCTCTCCTCCTCTTCCTCCTCCTCCTCCTCAGGCTCTTTCATTTATTTGTAGCGCCGCATCTTTGCGTCGGGAGCTCGTGACGCTTCGCCAATGATACTAGAGTCACACGGAGAATCCGATAGCCTGCTTCCCGTGATGCTTTGTAAGCGTGACCTTGAGGAGCGGCGGCAGGTGGATTCTGCGGATGCTGTGCGACGCTATTTTCCACCCGCATTTCCACAAACCTCCTCGTGCTATTGGCTCGCGGTTGCTGTACTCGAGCGCAGACCGCTACGTGAGCACCAACCACGAGCCAATCAGAGCGCTGAACAAGTGATGCTCCTGGCTAAGATGAGGCGAAATATGGGTGGGTTACAAAAAAAAAAAAGCAAACAAAAATTCACCTTCATTATTACTCTCACCAATTTCGTACCTAATTAATGCTGAGCAGTTTCAGAATATGAGCAAGCCTGTGTTAAAGAGAGGATTGTATTTGGTTGGTCTTCACACGTTCCAGTGCAGTGCAGAAGCTCATTTAACTGAATTCAGTAGGAGCAATAGGCTAATTGCAGAACTCTGCTATGGACAATAATATGTGGACACCTGAGCACCACGCTTATATATGTGACCCGATCCAGCAAAATGTTTTTGTTTATCTCAGACACACACACACACACATACACACACACACACACACACACACACACACACACACACACACACACACACACACACA
>JAQQZR010023770.1:0-21770 GCA_030068235.1 Notoglanidium macrostoma
GTGTCAAAAGCTGCACTAAGGTCAAGTAATACAAGCAGGGAGACACAACCCTGATCAGAGGCCAGTAGTAGGTCATTGCCAAAAGGTTCTGTTACTGTACCAGGTTATATAGCTGTCCTGAAATAGGGCAACCTTGTCTTATGCCCTTGGTTACTATCACTGCATAGTGGCTGGAAAGCCCATCACCAAACTTTTTTTTCATCCATGCTATTAATGTTTTATCCTATGCTATTAAACTATCTCCAAGACCAAATGACCTCAGTGTTTTAAAAAGTGTGGTCAACTCTATCAAATGCCTTCTCCTGGTTCCATAACAGCAGTCCCATTTCAAGTACATTTTTTCAGACAACTCAAATACATTTTGAAATACATCACAAGAAAATAATTGTTCATAATCATGTGGTTAGGCACACAATAAGGTTGGCTTGCATGCATAAGTATGTCCATGGGTTTTTTCAGCCAGTTGCACAGATATTTAGAAAGTATCTTATAGTCCATGCAGAGTAAGGACACTGGTCTCCAGTTTTTTAAAAGCCCACAATGCAACTAATAGGTAGACAACCAGAATTAAGAGAGTCTTTAAAATATCTAAGAATTGTCCTATTATTCCCCAAAATTGCTTGTAAAATTCTACAGGCAGTCCGTTAATGCTTGGTACATAACCAGAAGAAAGCTGCTGGACAGCTGTGGTCAGCTCCTGAAGCTCAATATCTGAATTTAGCAACTTTGCTTGAGCTGATCCTAGCTTTGGCAGAACATTTAGCATCTCTCCAGCACATGTTGAATCACACTCATTTGCACTGTATAGTTAGTTCTGCATAAAAGTTAATTGCAATCCTCCTCATATCCAAAGGTCTGTCATCAAAATTCCTTTGGCATCCTGAAGAGTTAACATCTGTGTTTTGTGGAAAAAGTGAGGGTTAAAGGTTAAAGGTGAAAACATATATTTTTAAGGCCATAAGCCTGGAAAAAGTTATGAGAGCGCCATGAGAAAAGGCTGAGGGAAAAGGTTGAAAGAGCATTTGGATAATATTTAATGGAAGTGCCCAGAATAATATGGAAAAAAGAGAGAGATTACTCATTAATGTAAAGGCAAGGTTTAATGGTGGGAAAACATGGGTGAACAGGAAGAGAATTTTGAAGAGAACTAAAGATAATGTTGGGAACTGAATGTAGAACTAAAAAGACGTGTATCATGTGAAACGGTGAAAAAAAACCGCATTGGTGTCTGTATGCAAATAAAGGCTTTGCTTATTATAACGAAGGACTCTAGATAAGTTCTGTTCAATTCGTCATTGTCTTAAAAAATTTTACTTTGACATTGAGTTAGTAATTATACTGTACTGGGCTATTGAATATATTTAGGGATCAAGTTGTAAAAGTTAATCTACGTAGATAGGAGAAGAGACATCCTGGGCAGGATCTTCTGCCTCAGGCTTTGGCCCAACCTGGGGAGACTTTTCTGTGTTCTTCTGTGCCCTTATTTTCCTTTCCAGGTTAAAAAAAGGATCTTGGATCATCCATCTACTTGATCTTAGAGTAACAGGCTCTTAAGAGGGCTCCTTTTCCCTGTTCCTGAAGAAAAGTGCTTAATGCTTTCTTATTCTCAAGAGGTTTCTGTTTTTCTTTGTTAATCATTCCATTCTTAATTAAACAGATTTCACTCTTGAGCTCCCATACTGTGCTTTTAATAGTATCAGAGTTTTGGGTTATATATTGTTTACAGAAGAGCCTGATCTGTGTTTTCCCCACCTCCCACTATGAACAAGTTTATCAAAGTCCCATTTTGGGGATTTTCAAATCTCCTAGAAGACAGAAACATTTTCCATAGAAAGGCCGATCTTGTAATAATTTTGTATTAAAATGGCAGTAAAATGATAATTTAAATATTAATAATAAAATATAGTCCATAACTACAAGATGATGATTGGAGAAACCACAAGGTGATATAAAACCTCTGAGTTCTCTACTATGGAACTTTTTATAATTGTGCAGCTGGTCCAGCTAAGCTTCACTAACTTCCATTTCCTTAATTTACTCAATATTTTCTTTAGTCTTAACCTTTACTTTTTATTTAATTCCTCATAAGTCACCGTTTTCCCTAATTTTGGCATTTCTAAAAGCCATAAAATGTCTCAGAGCAGGATTTTATTTTTCCAATTTAGAGCCACTGATTTAACAGAACTCCAAAATAGGAAAGTTCATACTTAATTAATTTGTACACACTTGGTGTAACATTTGTCACGCCTTCGCGGCAAGGTCGAGACACATGTGCAGAATCGGGACACGGAGGTAAAACTGTACAGTGTTTATTTACATGAAGACAAAGGTACAAATATGGCAGGCTACAGAGTAATCCAATAAACAGGCTATACATCAAGCGATCGGCAAACAAAGTCCAAAGGGAAATCCAAAAGAGAGGTCAGAATACACAAAAGCGAGTCATGGCTGAGATTTCATGGCGTGCTGAGCATGGAATAAGGAGCAGGGTATGACAGAACCCCACCCAAAAGGCGCTACTCCCGGAGCGCCAATCGAGATAGCTTCTCGGAGGTCCTGGTCCAGTAGGGTCAGGCTTGTCACTAGGGACCCCCCACACAGAACTTTTGATGGAACTTCGGCAGGAACTCAGGGAGTTGCGTGGGAACAGAAGCAGGCTCAGAGAGATGCGCTGAGAGTCGACCAGGCTCGGAGAGATGCGCTGAGAGTCGACCAGGCTTGGAGAGATGTGCTGAGGCTTGAGCAGGCTCGGAGAGATGCTCTGAGAGTTGAGCAGGCTCAGAGAGATGCGCTGAGGCTTGAGCAGGCTCAGAGAGATGTGCTGAGAGTCAAGCAGGCTCAGAGAGATGCGCTGAGGCTTAAGCTGGCTCGGAGAGATGAGCTGAGGCTTGAGCAGGCTCGCAGAGATGCGCTGAGGCTTGAGGAAGGCTCGGAGAGCACAACAGGAACTTGAGCAGGCTCGAAGAGCACGACAGGAACTTGCGCTGTGACTTGAGCTGCATCAGGAATTTGCGCTGTGACTTGAGCTGCATCAGGAACTTGCGCTGTGACTTGAGCTGTGTCTGTAGCTTGAGCAGTGACTTGAGCTGCATCTGTAGACTGGAACAGACTTTGTGACAGGAGTGGACTCCTTGACTGGAGCCGTGACAGGAACTGGCTCTCTGACGTTTGCTTGCAATAGAACCAGCTCTGTGATTTGTGCTCTCACTGGAACAGGCTCTGCAATAGAGAGCAGAAAAGGCTCTCTGACTTGTGCTCGAAATAGAACCAGCTCTGTGATTTGGGCTCTTATTGGGACAGGTTCTGAGATGTGTACTGGAACAGTGATGGATACTGAAATTGGTTCTCTGACTTGTACTCTTGCTTGAACGAGTTCTGTAACTTGTGCTCTTGCTGGGACAGGCATAGGTTCCATGATTTTTACAGTCTCTTTGACACTTAAAGGAATGGTTCTAGCAACTCAAGCCAGAACAGGAACTTTAGCCTGTACTGGAATAGTGACGAGTGCTGGAACAGTCTCTGTGGCCATGAAGTGAACCTTCTACTCTTGAGCGACCTTGGCTGGAATGGGAGCGGTACTAGGAACGGACTCAGACTTGGACTCAGACTTTCACTTGGACCGCCATCTGGACCTGGACTTGGGCCTTGACATGGGTTCCGGAGCAGTAACCTATCCTTTGGCCTCTGGAGGGGACTCTGGAGCGGTTACCTCCTTTTTGGCCTCTGGAAGGGGCTCTGGAGTGGTTGCCTCCTTTTTGGCCTCTGGAGGGGGCACTGGTGCGGTTGTCTCCAGTCTACAGGCATCATAAAACCAGCCGAGTGCCTCACCAAAGTCTTTAGGATTTTTTACAGTAGGATGCTGCATGCTGAGAAGGCTCTGGGTGTATCTGCGTATAGATCCAGTCAGCCAACGTATCATGCACCTCACCCATATGGGGTCTGAAGCGTTGGGCATAATCAAACTCTCACAGAACATACGGCAGTGGAGCAGAAAGACACACGGAGGTTCCTTCACCCGATCATACAGCTCAGGCAGCTCTATTTCCCATTGCTGCAGAAAGAAGTGGTCATAAAGCCGTACTGGATCCACGGAGATCCCGCTGCATCTCCACCTCAGTGAAGCATTCTGTTTCCGTTTCCGCGATGGAGATGGAGAGCACACCGTGTGTGTGGCCGAGATTTCATGGTGAGTTGAGCATGGAATAAGGAGCAGGGTATGACACTTGGAAGCAAATGGCCACCACTTTGAGCACTTCTTGTAATTGTAGTGGCCAAAAGTAATTAGTAATCTCATGATGTCTGAATAAATTTAGTATTCAAATATTTATACAATTGTTTCTTTCTTGGGGTGACAAGGAACAACCCGGACGATGCTGGATACAGGCAAAAGTAGCAGAAAACAGGTGCAGATTATTTATGCTCACACACAACAACATACATAGGGATGAGAGAGAGAGTGGGAGGTATCAGAGAATAGCAAGGGCGGTGGGGATTGGTGTTAGCAACCTCTGGCAAGAAGACCCAGGGTCATCGACTCTAGCCAGCAGTCTCATGGGGAATTTGGGGAGGAGAGAGAGACACACTGCATGTCACTGCATGGTCTGTGCAGCACCCTGAAAGAAAAGCACTGCAGAGCAAGAAACCAGCAATTGATCTTACTATGGAGTCACAGTTTTGGGTCAATCACTGGAGGGGTGAATAGTCCATGATTAGCATGAACTGCCACACTGAGAGGTAATACTCGAGCTCCTACACTGCCCACTTGATGGCCAGAGCTTTTCTCTGTATGGGCACATAGCATTGCTCTGTGGGCATCAGCTTCTGGCTGATGTAGATGGCAGGATTCTCTTCTCTGTCAAAGTCCTGGGCCAACACTGCTCCAATGTCAGTCTCTGATTTGTTGGTCTGTACCAGGAAGGGCTGCATGAAATCTGGGTTTCGTAACATCAGAGAGCTGGTGAGGGTTGCCTTCAGAGATTGGAACTGTCTCTGGACTCCAGCACACGATTTCTGGTGACACTGCATGGGGTTCACCCTGAGCCCAACCGTTCTTAGATCAGTGAGGACTCCTTCCAAGTGGATGATGACATTGTCGAGATAAGCAGCTGTGTAGGCTCAGTGGGGGCATAAGATGATGTCCATCAGCCGCTGAAAGGTTGCAGTAGCCCCGTGCAATCCAAAGGGGAGAACCTGGTACTGCCAGTGGCTGGAAGGAGTGCTGAAGGTGGTCTTGGGCCTAGAGGATGGTGTGAGCAGTACCTGCCTGTAGCCTTTCATCAGGTCAAGTGTGAATATAAAGCGGGCTCTCCCCAACCTCTGAATGAGATCATCCACTAGGGGCATGGGGTAACTGTCGACCTCTTTAAGCCAGTGGAAGTTGTTGCACAGGCAGAGACTCCCGTCAGGCTTGGGTACCATGATGATGGGGCTGGTGGTTTTGGTGATATCATCCTTTAGCATCTGTGCCACTTCTAGCATGATGCCGGGCCTCTGGCACATGGTAAGGCCGCTGTCTGATGACTACTCCAGGGGGTATTTTTATATGATGTTGTACAACATGAATCCACCCAGATTCCTTGGAAAACACATCCTGGAATTACATCTCCAGCTCTGAGAGGCCCTGTCATTGTGCCTGGATGAGGTCAGGACCCTTGTCAATCACCTATGTCGCAGCTGAGGCACACACAAAATTGCCAAAAAGAGCAGGTGCCAGCTCTGTCCAACACTTTAAGATGTTTATATGATATGCCTGTGTTTCAGCATGCTTACCTGACTGCTGCAGGTAGTAGTTCACCTGTCCTACTCACTCCAAGATAGTGTAGGGGCCCTGCCAGCAGGCCAGGAATTTACAGGAGACACTAGGGACGAGTAGCAGCACTTTGTCACCAACTTGGAATTCCCACAGCTTAGCTTGCCGGTTGTAGGCCCTCTGCTGTTCCCATTGGGCTGCCTCCATGTGCTCCTTTACAATTGGGCCTGCCTAGTCAATTCACTCTTGCATGTTCTGGACATACTCGATGACAGAGCTGTATGGGGAAGATTGTGCCTCCCAGGCCTCATTGGCTATGTCCAGCAGGCGCCAAGGTCACTGTGCGTTTTTAGGGGGAGGTTCACTGATACACAAGACACTCCTGACAGATCTGCTGTACCTCTGCAACCATCCCAGGCCAAAGGAATCAGTCACAGTTCTTCTCTAGCGTATTCCAGGATCCCAGGTGGCCTCCCAGTGGGTGGATGTGGACCAGGTGTATGATGGCACTGAGATGTTGGTAGTAGAGTAGGCCATTCTGGATAGGGAAATAGGCAGATGGGACTGTGAGATTGGGGCTTCTGCCTTCCTCATCGACCCTTAGCACCTGGTTCCAATCATCCTCATTCTGCTCCCTTCCAAAATTACCATCCCTGGCTACATGCTGACTCACACAAATACGAGGGTTAGTGTGAAAGGGGGCTTACCTTCAGTGCCGGCTTTGGGGACTGTAGCTTCGTCATTCCTATGTTCCTGCATTTTCAGTATTTTTTTCTTTTTAGAGACCAATCAACATTTATCAAGATTAAAATTTCTTCCATTCAAAATTTTCCTAAAAGCAACAGCCCAGTTTTTAAGCATTCAAAAACCATATTACTCACAGTACACAATGGATGGTCTTTCAAATACATAGCACAGTTCATTGCAATGGAGGGTTCCAACCTGTGGCCCCATTCCAGTGTAAGATCATGGGTGGAAACAGATGTACATGAAATGAGATTTTTAATAATAGCATTACTGTTATTGGTGGGAATAATGTACAAGTCACACATTCACATGTACTGGAGCAATTATCCATTATACAAAACTTCAATATTTCAAGACATCATGCCAAAAACCAGATTCCTGAACTCCACAAGTTCATTCACTTTGCAAACAGTAATGAGTATGACTCAGATAACCTCCACAAGGATCGACTCTACAAGATTCAATTGCAAACAAATTAAAGGTTTGGTGCCATGAGGTATACTACCCTGAAAAGGACCTATGTGTCAATGAATCACTGTTGCTGTTCAAAGGCAGACTCAGTTTCAATCATGTCAAAACGAAGAGGGCTCATTTTGGCATCAAGTTCTACGAAACTTGTATTTCGGGAACTTTGTATTTATTTGTTACAGAACAAATACCAATCACACTGTTGGATGCCAATGGAAACAAAGTGCAAAAGTCTCATTGCATGCTGGACTATAACAAATCTAAGGGAGGTATTTATATTATGGATCAACAAATACATTAGCTGCATACAGTCAGGAAGACCTTTAAGTGGCCCAAAAAGGTATTCCTAATAATCTTGGTAAAGTGTCCACTAAGCTCACAAATTGTACAAGAAAAGATCAGGCAAATATGACTTTCTCACTTACTTTATGAAGTGTTGATCCTCATGTTGGCACAGGCCCCTTAGTTCAACAAGTATCCTGTATCTGCAGCTGGGGATAATATAATACCACTGACTTGCAGGCACCCTCATACAAAGAGAAGCTATGAAGGCGCTGGTGCAAAGAATAAAAGGAAAGGAACGAGCCTGGACTTTGTCTGAATAATGGTTGATTTGAGGCTTACCACACAAAATTGGACAATTTTTTTTTGTTTTCTTAAATAAATTCATGTATTGTAAAATAATTATATTCCCTGTCATTTTTTCCTATTTCTGGGTACAGAGCTGAAACAGTTAATTAATATATCTGTGTTAAACTAACACAAGACATTTATGTTAGAGTTACACTTTTATTTTAGAATATAATTACTTAATTGAATTGAATGTAAATAGGCATTATAAAAAATTAAGTAGATACAACAATTCTTTTGAGTGTAAGATGAATTCTTAATGTGATTTCTGTAAGTGTCTTTGCTCTGCTCAAAAAAAATTGTGGGTAATCTCAATACAGCATTAACTCTCTCCAAGCCAAGATTGAGGTTTATGAATAGTTTTTTTTTATTTTTTATTTTTTTGCCATTTCCATTTTAATGAACTCCTAGAGAATTAATTGGATCCACTTCATATTTGTTGAGTGTAATCTAAAGACCTTTGCAATGTTATGTTGCAAAGCTTTTGAGTTTTCACTGAACGGTGCATCCAGGGCACCATGGCAAACCTTTATTATTAACATTATTTTCCCCAAAAATGAATAACTTTTTTGAAGACCTAAACATCCTCAAAAACACTTTTAAGTTTCCCTGTTTTAGGGGTCTAGAGCATGGGTGTGGCAAAATGGTTCATGGCCTGAACACATCTACATGCTTATATTCAGGAAAAGGAAATGCCATGTTTTACAATATGATGTACTCTTACTAAGAAGTTGACCACAAAGAACTCAAACATGTAGATGCCACTGACACGTGCACCAGTGAGAGGGCCATATCATAGGTGCTGGAGCACAATATGTGGATACATAGCCCCATCCGAGAACACCAGCAAGCGCTCCTCCCCGCCGGGAAATCTCGGAAGAGGCCCGAGATGCCTCTCCGAGTTAACAAGGAAGGTGGGGCTATCTCTATCTCTAGACTCCCCATAAACGTTTCAGCGCACCATCCCTGAGACTGGAGGAATCTAGCAGCCGCTGCCGCGCCAACAAGAAGAGCTGCAGATACTGCTGGAATTCCAGGAATCCGGAAGTGCTAATTCCCTACAACACACGTACCACGAACTGCACACTATCTTCATAAATTGCACCTCACCTCACAATCATTATTGCTAAGTTGTACACTGAACTGTCACAATAAAATCTGCTCACTGTGTTACTCACCCTACAGCTGCCTCCAGTGCCAATCTGTTAATTTGCCATAACGCTCGCTCACACTGCATGCAGCTGTAATTATTACTATTAATTACCCCAAACTTGAATCATTTTTTGAGGGCCTAAATAGGCTTGAAAACACTTTGCAGATCCCTCAGGCTTGGCAAAAATTTATTGGCAAAATGGATCCATAACGCAACTTGGAAACTTTCAACAAAGCAGTCTGGCAGCATGTTTCTTCTACATATACAATATTTGGTAGGTACATGTAACAGCGTAATATGCAGAAAAAATCTCATGGAACCACATCCTAAGCCTAACAGGAAATTATCCATTTTGAATTTACTGTGCAATTTTTGCCCAATTTTCTGCCATTTACAGGCATCATACTTTAACAAACTCCTCCTAGAGAATTAATCAGATACAATTCATATTTGGTGAGTGTAATCTAAAGGCCTTTGTGATGTTAAATTGAAAAGCCTTTGAGTTTTTGTTGAACGGTGTATCTGCAGAGAATTTCAATGTTTTGCCATGAAAAAGAGAGTTACTGTCATTCACACATACAACATGCACCAAACTTCACATGTTTAATGAGAGTCCTGTCCTGAACACATCTCCTTGCTAATATTCAGAAAAAGGAATAGCACTACATACAACAGGAAATGGCATGTATGATAATTTGATGTACTCTTCCTACCCTGTTGACCACATTCACCTCAAACATGGTCAGGAAATCCTTTAAGACCTTGATGATAATGTATTGTGAAAACTGTGACTTTTTGTCAAACAGCGCATGCCCATGGCAGCATCGTGAATTTCGATGTTTCGCCATGAGTCAAGAAGTACACATTCTCCAATCAACTCAAAACTTCACTTGTTTCATAAGCATCCAAGCCTGAAGCAAATCACCACCTGCTGGCTACAGGAAGTTTTATATGACATTTCCATGGTCTGGTCTTCGCTTCATATAGAGCAACATCATGTATGTTTGCAACATGTTTTCTAGCACCACATAGTAGACACAGGAAGCAATAGCAAATGTGCAATACATCCCATCTGCTGCCACAGACTCCACAAAAAAATAACATCTTCCTCATTTGCCCAATGTGCGGCAGTCATTGCAAGAGTGCCACATCACATCAAGCAGCATCTGTCATGACCCGCTCCTCACCACATGCACAGCGCGCCGTGAAATCTCGGCCACGCATGCGGTGTCTGCTCGATCTCCGTCGCGGGAGCACACACTTCCACGTTCTAACGGAGACCACGTGGACTACATTTCCAATGAGCACCTGCTCACAAATGGCTAATCTACGGAGACAGGTGCATCTCATTTCACGGACTGATTAGCCATGTATAAAAGGACTTCTGTATGCGCTTCGACTTTGCGAAGAATTAGACTAGCCTCCGTGTTGTCTGCCGAGCGTTATACTACCCGTTTTTGTTTACTGTGCTTTGGACCTTACCTTATGTTTAGATTACTGATTTTTGGATAGTCTCTGATACTCTGTTTGCCGATCGCTCAACTCTTTTTCCGTATTGTGGACTACTTTTTTGCCTGCCGTGTTTGTACCTCTGCCCAGTGTGTTAAATAAACACCGTATTGTTTTTACCCCTGTCTGCACTTGTGTCTCATCATGCCTCGACGGCGCGAGTGCCGTGTCAGTATCCCTCAAGTGCCATCGATATGCGTGAAGATTCAAGGGCCCAATCATCACTGCTTTCAGATATATTTGGTTTTATTTTCTGTTCAAACTAATACCCATATAGTTAAAATACAGGCAAATAATATTCTTAAGTGTTATACAACTTGGAGCTGTTTTTGGTACAAAGAAGGACTGACAGATTAATTTAAATTATATATTTTTATTGCTTTAAACAATTAAATAAAATAATTCCAATAAACTGAACAAACAACAACATTAGCATACAGTTTACTCATTTTACATAAATTCAAAAGGTAAAAAAATAGTCCCTTTTAAACAAAGAAAATTATAATAGGGCAATGACTTAATTTTATTATTAAGTTTTGGGTTTCATACTCATTTCTCTTTATGTTCATACACTAATCTTCTAGCCATATTATCATCTCTTATACTTCAGGGGTATACAAAGTACAGCCTCAGGACCAAATGATCCCACATACAGGTTTTAATTGGCCCACAGCTTCTCTATTAGAACTCTACTAAGCTCCTGAGCAAAATGTATAATAATATATAAGTAATCTGTTTTGCATGTGTGTGTATTAATATATTGATTTTATGATCAAATATAAAATAGTAACAATTGATATCACCTGCAATTTAATATTATATATACAATCTTAATCAATGCTCAGTAGAGTCACTGTTTTTCTGTGGTTAAATGTCAAAAGGCATTCTAGTGACCACATGGTAAAGCATATAATTTTCTACAAAAATATGTAAAAAAAAATTTAAAAGAACATTATAATATATATTTTAAAAATTATATATTGTACCGTGAAATGTACAGAAACTAATGACTGAAGTTTACTGTACTGAGAGTATTGTTCTTCAGTCGTTAATGATGTGGAAAATAATTATACATGGTAATTCATTACTAAATTTTGTTATTTAAAAGAACATTATTCACACACACAAAAAAGAAAGTTTGTTAATGGAAAATATTTGTTACTCATTGCTGAATTATATAGCCTTGAACGTTTGGAGGTTACTGTTATCCATTTCTTTCTTTAGTCCTTGACTAGCTAAATAAAATCAACACTCTGACTTTGTGCTCCTCTGAAGAGGCCTATTATAACTCATATAGACATTTACAATGTAGACACTGGGTTGTTGATTTATGTAAAGGATTTGCTATTGGAAAGAAAGAAATTTAATTACTGCTTAAGACTGAGTAATTATTTTATCTTATTTATCTATATTTATTAATTACTGCATAGTTAATTGTAAACTCCTACTAACATACTTACTGAGTAATTAACTAGTAGTTCTAAGTATTTAAAAGGAATAAGATATGTGTTAATGAAAAACTACTTATTCATCCCTGCTTAGCTCCTGCATAATTACCTGAGTACAACAGTGTTGTAAAATGTTACCTTGTTTTCTATTCACAGCCAAAGCAGCTTATTTTTTGGTCTAATCCATTGCATAGATGTTCAGAGGGTTTACACAGAAAGCATTATGGCATGTGGAAATTATGTCACAATACTGCACGAAATTGCTTGAAAATATTATATATAACTATTTATAAAAAATACACAAGGACAAAAGTATGTAAACTCCTTACCATCACACCCATATGTTCCTGTTGAATATACCATTGCAAAACTAGAGGTATTACTATGGATTTGGCCCTGTGTTTACTGCTATAACAGCCTCCACTCCTCTGGGTAGACTTTCCACTAGATACTGGAACATACAAAACTTTGGAGACACCTTCTAATTCAATGGTATTTCTTTCTTTCTTTCTTTTTTTTAAATGCATTTCATGCATAAAAGTAATGATGGGCTGTTGTTTCTCTTTACTTAGTCAAATGGTTCGTGACATAATATGGGTTACTACAGTTGTTGAATAGGGCTATTTACTGTGTAACAACTCTACCTTGACACAACACAACTGATGCCCTCAAATGCATTCGGAAATCAAATAATTCCACTAATTAACTTTTGACAAGGCACACCTGTTATCTGAAAAGCAATCCAGGTTAAAAAAAAAAAAAAAAGCAAATCCAAAGAAATTCAACTCATGAAGCTGGTTGCCAAGTGTCTCATTTTACAAAGCCACTGTGGCCAGAACAGCACTGGGACATGGGCAACATGGAACGCAATTAATCAGAGTTAATTTTTTTAACATGTTATTTTTATCGAAAATTAATGTGTTATTTTGACTGTCCTTGATATTTCGTAGGTTTTATATCTTCATTATTGTTTTACAATGTAGAAAATATCAAAGTTATATAAAAAAAAAAAAAGAAAAACATGAATGAGTAGCTGTGTCCAAACTTTTATTTGGTATTGTAGCTCTGGAGAACAATAGGTCAGACATTAAGTTCAGGCAGGAAGGCCTGGTGTGCAGGCAGGATAACAATTCATGCATGTGTGTGATGGTCAGATGTCATTTTTTACAATACTTTTGGTTATTGTGCAACTGAACTATTTGTTTTAAAATTTTAAAGTGTTATATAATGCAAATGAATTTCTTTAAAAAAAAAATGTCCTCAATCTCACAAGATTTTTTTTTTTATCTTAACATTACTATTTTATTGATATAGACACTATCTCTCTCTCTCTCTCTCGCTCTCTGGCTCTCTCTGACACACACACACACACACACACACACACACACACACACACACACACAGACACACACACACACAGTGTCACTGCCCATAGGTAGGTTACCCTGAAAGCAATGTGGGATTATGAGGGGAGACCACAGGAGTGTTTCTATGAGCAAGAAACAGTTGATCAAATCCAGGCCAGAAATACAAACCATTTATGCAAATCCTGGAATGGGTAATACTCAAATTCACAGCAGATTAATAGGTACAGTACATAGCGGCTATAAGAGATTCAATTCAATTCAATTTTATTTGTATAGCACTTTTAACAACAGAAATTGTCCAAAGCAGCTTCACAAAAGTATATAAATTCTGAATATAAACTTATGAATTTATACATTTATCTACATATATCCCTAATGAGCAAGCCTGTGGTGATGGCGGCAAGGAAAAACTCCCTGAGATGTCAAAAGGAAGAAACCTTGAGAGGAACCAGACTCAAAAGGGATCCCATCCTCATTTGGGTCACACTGTATAGTGCAATTACAACTAATACACTTTAATACTAGGGTCAAGTTTAAAGTGCGCGGTGATTCGAGTCCTATACCATTGTAGCAGAACCGCTCATGTCAACAGCTGTCCAACGGCATCATCACAGTTCTACGTGTATGTTGAGGCAGTTTATATGGTGCCATATTTAACAGGAGCAAGTGGTTTCCAAGTGAAGACTCCAAACAGGAGTAGGACACCGGGATGGGTCAGGCAGGCTAGGAAAGCAGAAGGGGTCAGGATCACTGGATTTTCAGGAGTAGCATGTGCAGCTCAACAGACAGACAGAGAGGGAGAGAGAAGAGAAAAAGCAGATGTTAGTTATGGTCATGGTCACGTAATGGTAAGGAGCAGAGTATATCATGTGCTGAGTACAAGCAGGAACTCCGGCAGGGCTAGCTATGACAGCATAACTAAAAGGGAGACCCAGCAGGTAACACAGACATGAAGGCACGCTGGGACATAAAGTGGCCAGCCACAATCAACAAACTTGAGTGACATGCGAGAGTGGGTGCCGACAGCACCCAAACATCCCAGTTTACCAAAACATTATATGCCTGAGAACCCCCCAGATCTGCTCCTTTACCTAGAAGAAGGTTATTAACAAATGGCTTGGCTAAACATATAAGTTTTAAGCCTATATTTAAACATTGAGACTGTGTCTGAGTCCCAAACACTAATTGGAAGGCTGTTCCACAATTGAGGGGCTTTGTAAGAGAAAGCTCTTCCCCCTGTTGTAGCCTTCACTATTCGAGGTACTACCAAATAGCCTGCACCTTTTGATCTCAGTAGGTGTGGGGGGTCATAAAGGACCAGAAGTTCGCTCAGATACTGAGGTGCGAGACCATTCAGTGCTTTATATGTCAGCAGTAGTATTTTCTAATCTGTGCGGAATTTGATTGGGAGCCAGTGCAGTGTAGATAATATAGGGGTGATGTGCTCATATTTTCTTGTAAGGACCCTTGCTGCTGCATTTTGGACTAATTGAAGCTTGTTTATGCACCTACTGGAACATACAGACAGTAAGACACTGCAATAATCTAACCTAGAATTAACAAAAGCATGAACAAGTTTTTCTGCATCATGCAGTGACATCATATTTCTTATCTTAGCAATCTTTCTGAGATGAAAGAAGGCTGTACTAGTGATATTATCTACATGAGCTTCAAATGACAGATTGGAGTCAATAATTACGCCAAGGTCTTTTACTTTGACACATGGTGAAACAGAAAGGCCATCCAGAGTTACTACATAGCTGGAAAACGTACTTCTAGCTACATGTGGTCCTAGTACTAGTACTTCTGTCTTATCAGAATTAAGTAGAAGGAAGTTGTTAAGCATTCATTGTCTAATGTCCTTTACACAGTCCTCAATTTTATTAAGCTTGTGTCTCTCAACTGGCTTTGCTGAAATATACAATTGTGTATCATCAACGTATCAGTGAAAGCTAATACCATGTTTACGAATAATATTATCCAGAGGGAGCATATATAAAGAAAAAAGCAGTGGGCCTATAACAGAACCATGTGGAACGACAAACCTCACCTTACTATGTGTAGAGGAGCCACTATTTATATCAACAAACTGATAACGATCAGTCAAATAAGACCTGAAACAGGAGAGGGCCTTTCCCTTAACTCCCATAACCTTTTCTAATCTATCAAGGAGAATAGTATGATCAATGGGGTCAAAAGCTGCACTAAGATCAAGTAACACAAGCAGGGAGACACAAAACTGATCAGAGGCCAGAAGTATTTCATTCACCACTTTAACTAGTACTGTCTCTGTTCTATGGTGATGTCTAAATCCTGACTTATACATTTCATGAATGCTTTTCCTATGTAGATATGAGCATAACTGCTGTGCTACAGCCTTTTCTAGAATCTTAGAAATAAAAGGAAGGTTTGATATTGGCATATAGTTGGACAACTGACTGGGGTCGAGATCAGGTTTTTTAATCAGGGGTTTGATAACTGCTAATTTAAATGATTTAGGTACATAGCCAATGCTAAGGGAAGAGTTGATTATTTTTAGGATAGGTTCAATTACTTCTGGTATTATCTGTTTGAGGAAACATGTAGGTAAAGTATCTAATACACAGGTTGATGATTTTGAGGAGGAAATTAGTGAGATTAATTCAGTCTCTTGAAGGGGTGTAAAACATTCTAATGGATGATCCAATATAATTATATTGTTGTCTACAGAGTCGCTCACTAGATTGTATGGATTTAAATTCATAGTTTGTATTTGTTGCCTGAAATTGTCAATCTTGTCATTGAAAAAAGTCATGAAGTCATTGCTACTGCATGTTGATGATGTGGACGTTTCTGTGGCGTTCTTTTTCCTAGTTAATTTTGCTACTGTATTAAATAAGAATCTAGGATTATTTTTGTTATCTTCTATTAGATTAGATGGAGAAATATGTTGAGCAGAACTAAGGGCTTTCCTATAGCTCAGTAGGCGCTCCTTCCATGCCAATTTGAATACTACCAATTTAGTTTGATGCCACTTACGTTCTGATTTGCGAGTGGTCTGTTTTAAGGAGTGCGTGTCATCATTATACCAGGGTGCTAATTTTTTCTTTCTAATTATTTTCCTTTTAAGTGGGGCTACTTTATCTAATGTATTGCGAAATGTTGACTCTAACTAGGCATTTAGTCGCCTGATCAAGTTCTGTTGATGATGCAATTAAAATTGATAGATCTGGGATCATTGATGCTCTGTGCACTATCTGACGTGAATGTTTGTTTGTCACGATAGCATGGCAAGTTGAATATATTATAATTAATATTAATTAATTAATTAATTAATTAATTAATAATTAATTAATTATAATCCTATTACTTTCTGATCAGCTCCTACTGAATCTAAAATGGATGCGAACACTGTCCTCAGAGGATCTTCTGGGTCATCAAAGTAAATATTAAAGTCTCCAACAATCAGTGCTTTGTCTAAGGAGACAACTAGGTTTGAGATGAAATCTGCGAATTCACACAGGAATTCAGAATATGGCCCTGGGGGTCTGTAAATAATAATTAGTGGAAACGACTGGACGGACTTATTTTTATTGGCTACATATTTTATGTTAGTATAGACAATCTCAAAAGCATTAAAATTTTGTCCAGATTTTTTTGTGTGATGCCTAGTTTATCATCATAAACAATTGCAACACTTCATACTCATTTGGTTTAATCCATATTTCTGTTAAACACAGTACATTAATGGGTTGATCAGTAATAATTTCATTAACAATAAGCACTTTAGATGTAAGAGATCTAACATTTAATAGTCCTAGGTTTAGATCAAAGGTGTTGGCTGTACATTCAGTATAATCCAGATTTATTTTAATGAGGGTATTAGACCAAATGTTCTGAGAATTTCTATATTTTTCTTTAACTCTGGGAACAGACACAGTCTCAATATGGTGAAACCTGAGTGACGACTCTGTGCAGCTAGCAAACGGTCGGTTTAGGCTGTTTGTCTGCTCCCTGGCCTTGGCTCTGGATTGTCACAGATTAAACAGGCCTGTCATGAGACTATGAGCTATGCTACAAGAAATAAGAGCAGCACCTTCCCGAGTGGGATGCTACAAGAAATGACAGCAGCACCTTCCCGAGTGGCCTTCCTAACAGGCCAGTCTTGCCCTCAAAACTACTCCAATTATCTATAATGCCCACACTGTTTTTGGAGCACCACCTGGACAGCCAGTAGTTCAGCGACCATAACCTGCTGTAAGCTACATCGCCACGCCGCATTGGGATGGGGCCAGAGCTTGCTACTGCATCGGACAAAGCCTTTGCTAATTTAAACACAAAGTTACACTTAGTAATCTCTGACTGATGAAGGCATATATCGTTAGCTCCTATATTAATAACTATCTTAGAAAACCTGTGCTAGCCTAGGACCCTAAGATTACCTGTTTTGTCCAGCGCCCTGGCTCCCGGTATACACCTAACTATAGCTGCTGGTGCACGTGGATTAGGATAGAGTCTCCTATAACCAGAGCTCTTTCAGGTTTCTCAGCGGGCACTTCATTGAGGAGAGCAAACCTGTTAGACACGTGATGCGGAGAGGAGTGGTGCTCCCGTGGGCAAGCCTTAGCATTAGTTTTGGCTCATTGATTATGCCGCCGAGTCATCACCAATTCTCCCCACTGTGAAGGCTCTAATGCCGGAGCTGGGGGATTACTAACTCCGCCTTAGGCATCCAGACTTTCCCCTACAGGCACTACACCACTCTCACTCTCACTAATAATCTCTAGTGTCTGGATGCGCACCTCTAATGCTAACTAATAAACACTTGTCACAAGTGAAGCTATTACTAATGACGGAGGAAGAATGACTAAACATCCTGCACTCCACACACTGAACAAGCTGAATGTTTGCCATAGTTAATGTTTAACGTAGCTTAGTTGAAGGTTTGTTGATACTATTTTCAGTAGATCCGCTGTGAATGGCCGTGCAGCATTTAAGCAGGGAGAAAAATGAAAAAGGGAAAAACCGCATTCTCCAAAGAGAAAGAAGAAAGAAGAAAACGTAACAGAAGGAAAAAAAGTAAAAAACACTGCAAAAAATAAAATAATTATGCAAAACTACTAATTAAAAAACAAAAAAAACACGTATAGCATATTCGCCAACAGCGGCAAAACTCCCGACAAACGATTCGAAAACAGAAAATGACGTATAAGAGAGAAAAGAATGCAAACATAAAATGACTACTTATTTCATGCCCACCAAGTTGGGATGCACATCTGGCAGTGAGTAGTTAGTGCAATTATTTATGATTTCCTCCAAGATTTAAAAGCTCTTCGCCAGACCTTGTAATGCACTAACTGATTGCAGCTCTAATGTAATTAAGGAGAGATTATGATGTCCACGTGGCTCACCAGATGGTGGCATTCACAGTGATTGGGGAGCCACACTGCACAAGGGCATCGAGGTGCAGCCAGTCGGAGAAAGCCAGACCTGCCAGATTATGGAATGTGTGATTGTGTGTGCGTGTGTGTGTGCGTGCGTGCGTGTGTGTATGTGTGTATGTGTGTATGTGTGTGTGTGTGTGTGTGTGTGTGTGTGTGTGTGTGTGTGTTTGAGGGTATGGTGGGGGTGAGTGGGCGGTTGCAGATTTTTATATTTTGGTGAAGCCCAGATGTCCCCATAAGGATAGAAATATATGACATTTAAGGGGACATCTGGATGGTCCTTATAAGGAAAACTACCTTTTTACAAAAACTACAATAGCTTATTTAAAACGAAAAGTAATAGAGACAAAATGTTTTTATTTTGGTTGGTAGTGTTAATTTTAGGTTTAGGCATAGCATTAATTAGCTGTAATTTTAATTGTCAATGGAAGGTCCTTACAAGGATAGTAAGACAGATGTGTGTGTGTGTGTGTGTGTGTGTGTGTGTGTGTGTTTACTGCATATGCCAACAGTGCTTACCACATATCAACAGTAATATATTTATAATACATAAAAGAAGAATGACATTATATATTTATATTGAACCATCATGATATTCTGAGTATTAAATACAAATTAAATATGTCTAAATTTAAGAATTACAAATTAAATTATTGAATTGGATAAAATTACATTTTATAGACATTGAAAACAATACTGTGTATATTTTACAATGTTTAAACCAGTTGGCATGCATAAAATTTCCATAAATAATATGTATTGAGGCAAAAAGAGGCAGCAGGGAAAATGATTCATTGTACCCAAATAGACCGATTCAGAATTATCTGCTTGTTTTGAAAACAAAAATGGCTGATGCATTCATCATATTCAAATGAGGGAGTAAAATAAATGATGCCTGTATGTTGGGTAGAAACGGTCTGCATATGCCTTTTGTAGGGGATGTAAATAAAAGGAAATATAAATGAGATGCAAGACTGAGGAAAGCCCCCTGGTGCTATGTCTTACTTAATGATAGAGACAGTAGTGATGACCTTTCAATTGCCCATTTTATTCAGCATAGCCTCACAATTATGCAACTGATTAGAATTCACTGCTAATTTGAGTCAACATTTTTTGGTGTGAGCCTTGAGTACTTCTGTGATCTGTGGTCTGTGGTTGTGTGTCTTTATTTTACCATATCTATAGCTATGTATAAGCAGATTCCCTTCTGACCAGACCTTTTAGATGAAAACACATGAGGGACCCAGGATCTGTACCACAGAATTCCCATTATTGACTAAATATATATTTTCATTTATTATAATTTCTGCTTCCTACATTGTTTAAGGAAGTATGACACAAGATGTTGTCTTTCCTTTTAGACTTTTCCTCTTGGATCCGATATGGAATTTTATTAGCTTATTTGCCCTTCTCTAGGTGTTCATCACATTGTCCATTGTCTTTGTATATACTTTGTCAGAGTGTAATTAGAAAATTTAGTTTTTCTCTCTTTATTTTCTTTTTCTTGGTTGTTTGTCACAAGATTTTTAAATGTTGCTATTTCAAAACAAATGTGAGAAAGGTTCTGACATGGTTTAACTTAGTTTGCTTATTATTTGAGTAAAGAATAATTTTTTACAACATTCCTAAGCATCATGAACAAGATTCCAATATCTCATCTGGACTGTTTGGAGGAGCAATGCGGGACCTGCAGCTAAAATCTGGCTTAGGAAGACCCGTTAGTCTGACGATAATCACTTCACAGAGCAGAACCCTCCTATGGTGTGTCTGAGGACAGACCAGGCTGAGTGATGGTATCCAAAGACCCTTGTCAGCTAAGAATAAGGAACCTATAATGCTAAATTAAGTACCAGACAGTGTTTTACTATACAGCATTTTTTGTTGTTGTTATTGCTATCTGTCTGTAAGGTAATTAGCTCAGAACGATTACATTTCTAGAGAGTGACTTCAGCGTTGCACATTTTAATAAGTATTTGTCTATGTGAAAAGGGTAAGAGAAAGGCCTCATTAGTCTGGGACTACAAAAAAGGTTCTATGTCTGGGACTAGAACACCGGTACCAGATAAGTGCAGGAGAGTGTAGCAATAAGGACTAGCAGAAATATAAGAATTAAGACAGTCAAGGACTGTTATGAGAGCGATTACAGTAGTCAGGGACTACTATAAAAGAAACCAATCAGGGACCATAAAAGAATTATAGAGAAATATATGTTTATTTGTTGCTGTTTGTTATATGTTGCTATGTTTTTATAAGTTGTTAATTGTTGTATGCTGTGTGGACATTTGGTGAAGTGTCAGTGCTGTTACTAGCTACTACTAGCTAATGATACACACCTTCGTCAGTCAGAGGTTACTAAGTGTAACTTTGTAGAGGTGTTTAAATTAGTGAAGGTGATGTTCAATGCAGTAGTATGCTCTGGTCCCATCTCAATGCGGCATGGCGATGCAGCTTACAGCAGGTTATGGTCGCTGAACTGCTGGTTGTCCAGGTGGTGCTCCGAAAACAGTGTGGGCTTTATAGACAATTGGAGTAGTTTTGTTTGCAAGACTGGCAGGTTAGGCCGGGATGGTATCCATCCCACTCAAGAAGGTGCTGCTCTCATTTCTTGTAGCATAGCTCATAATCTCATGACAGGCCTAGTTAATCTGTGACAATCCAGAGCCAAGGCCAGGGAGCAGACAAACAGGCTAAACCGATCATCTACTAGCTGCACAGAGTCGTCACTCAGGTTCCACCATATTGAGACTGTGTCTATTCCCCAAGTTAAACAAAAATATAGAAATGCTCAGAAGATTTGTTCTGATAACCTACTTAAAATAAATCTGGATTATACTGAATATACAGCCAGCAACTTTGATCTAAAGCTAGCACTATTAAATATTAGATCTCTTACATTTAATGTGCTTATTATTAATGAAATTATTACTGATCAGCAGTTTAATGTACTGTGTTTAACAGAAACATGGATCAAACCAAATGAGAACATAACATTAAACGAAGCTAGTCCATCTGGCTATAGTTATATATACCAGCCTCCTCTAACTGGCAGAGGAGGAGGTGTTGCAGTTGTTTATGATGATAAACTAGGCATCACACAATAGCCTGGACATAAATTTAATGCCTTTGAGATTCTCTATACTAACATAACATAGGTAGCCACTAAAAATAAGTCTGTCTGGTCATTTCATTGATGACCCAGAAGATCCTCTGAGGAAGGCGTTTGTGTCCATTCTAGACTCAGTAGGAGTTAATCAGAATGTAATAGGACCCACTCAT